>CM055118.1:416171663-416439163 GCA_029206835.1 Rana muscosa
GTTATTTGCATAAGTTTCTATCAGATCACAGTGAATGTTCTAACGCTGTCATGGACATCATGGTACAGCATGTGTGTTGTTGTCGGCTAACTTGCAAGCGGCATGTGTGCAAATCAATGACTATATCGCGTTGAATAGGACGATGCCCCCCCACCGCCCCCCACACTGTGAGCGGCACACGCCGTATAGGGCCGCCGTGTGTCTACGGGTGATGCTGTCCGCGGTGTGGTGTTGTGTCTGCTGGCATGCATGTGTTGATGCTGCTGGTGCTGTTGCTGGCTGCTGTCATGTCTCAGTTCAGTCTTCTATGTGGTCCTCCTTGCAGACATCCTCAATCCTGGAAGCGGTGCCTCTTTTTTTTTCTTTTTTTCTCCCGATTATATCCTCAGCTGCAGGAATGGTGGGTGCCCGGCGGCAGACACAAAGCTCGTCACCCTTGCAGAGCCCAGCCTGGTGCTGCGCCGTGCTTCGCTGCAGAAGTCCCGGTTGCTCATTGTGGCCGTCTCATAGAGAAATAGCCGGCTTTCGCTGCTTCCCCTTGTGTCACACCATCCATCCCCCCCCCCCCCCCACCTCACCATCACCATCACCACCTTTCTCCAATTCCCATTCTCTCTATCCTGCAGCCTGATTTGTTGCTGGGCTTTCTCTCCGCGTCTTTCTCATCCCCCTCCCTCCTTCCTACAACCTCCTATTCATCCCCCCCCCCCCCCTTACATTGGATTTTCAGGGACACCCATCTCCTATGGTAGGACTGTGTGATGGTCCCTCCTTGTCATGAAAGGAGGGGGTGGGGGGGTCTGTTATGGCTCATGAGATGGATTGCTGATGCTGTGTACCTGGCTCTTATTGTCACCAGGGGGGCTCATCTCCGCAGTGTCAGATGAATTAAACACTAGGCATGGAAAGGAGAGAGTGCAGCCCACACCCCTGCCATTGATGAACACAGGTCCCTCTGTGTATAGGGCTCTGCACGTTGCAGGATTCCATTAGCATTAATTAGGAGTTTGTTCCTGGCGAGGGTTAGTTGGCTTGCTGGTCAGGTTTGTAGAGACTGAGAGATGCATGGGCCCCCCCTTGATGATTGCTCCTTGGATGTAAGAAAATAGAAGGGGGGACTGATCCCTCTTCTTGGGCTGTGTCTTCAGCCTGATCCAAGGCGAGCGATCAATTATTGAGATGCAGACGATCGACAGATCCGTGTTTAGGAACCCAATTACAAGGGAACTTTATTACAACCCATATACTGTACCTACCTTTCCAGCTACATTGTGGAATGTCCCTGGAGCCGGGTTATCTGTATCCTGATCCCTCATGTTCCTGTTATTGCTTTTAACACTGAAGATCCCAAATTAACCCTTTGCACACTGGTATGTAGCCTTAGTAAACTTTTGCATAAAAAAATAGATTTTTGGTTTGTATGTATCAAAGTGATCCCTCTCTGGCCAACTGCGTCAAAGTGATCCCTCTCTGGCCAACTGCGTCAAAGTGATCCCTCTCTGGCCAACTGCGTCAAAGTGATCCCTCTCTGGTCAACTGCGTCAAAGTGATCCCTCTCTGGTCAACTGCGTCAAAGTGATCCTTCTCTGGCCAACTGCGTCAAAGTGATCCCTCTCTGGCCAACTGCGTCAAAGTGATCCCTCTCTGGCCAACTGCGTCAAAGTGATCCCTCTCTGGCCAACTGCATCAAAGTGATCCATCTCTGGCCAACTGCGTCAAATTGATCCCTCTCTGGCCAACTGCGTCAAAGTGATCCCTCTCTGGCCAACTGCGTCAAAGTGATCCATCTCTGGCCAACTGCGTCAAAGTGATCCCTCTCTGGCCAACTGCGTCAAAGTGATCCCTCTCTGGCCAACTGCGTCAAAGTGATCCCTCTCTGGCCAACTGCGTCAAAGTGATCCCTTTCTGGCCAACTGCATCAAAGTGATCCTTCTCTGGCCAACTGCGTCAAAGTGATCCCTCTCTGGCCAACTGCGTCAAAGTGATCCTTCTCTGGCCAACTGCGTCAAAGTGATCCATCTCTGGCCAACTGCGTCAAAGTGATCCCTCTCTGGCCAACTGCGTCAAAGTGATCTCTCTCTGGCCAACTGCGTCAAAGTGATCCCTCTCTGGCCAACTGCGTCAAAGTGATCCCTCTCTGGCCAACTGCGTCAAAGTGATCCCTCTCTGGCCAACTGCGTCAAAGTGATCCCTCTCTGGCCAACTGCGTCAAAGTGATCCCTCTCTGGCCAACTTTGTAAAAGTGATCCCTCTCTGGCCAACTGCATCAAAGTGATCCCTCTCTGGCCAACTGCGTCAAAGTGATCCCTCTCTGGCCAACTGCATCAAAGTGATCCCTCTCTGGCCAACTGCGTCAAAGTGATCCCTCTCTGGCCAACTGCATCAAAGTGATCCCTCTCTGGTCAACTGAATTTAAAATAAACCCTCTCTGGCCAAATGCATCAAAATGATCCCTCTCTGGCCATGTGTGTCAAAGTGATCCCTCTCTGTCCAACTACATCAAAATAAACCCTCTCTGGCCAACTGCGTCAAAGTGATCCTTCTCTGGCCAACTGCGTCAAAGTGATATCTCTCTGGCTAACTACGTCAAAGTGATATCTCTCTGGCTAACTGTGTCAAAGTGATATCTCTCTGGCCAACCGCGTCAAAGTGATCCCTCTCTGGCCAACTGCCTCAAAGTGATATCTCTCTGGCCAACTGCGTCAAAGTGATCCCTCTCTGGCCAACTGCGTCAAAGTGATCCCTCTCTGGCCAACTGCATCAAAGTGATCCATCTCTAGGCATGGAAAGGAGAGAGTGCAGCCCACACCCCTGCCATTGATGAACACAGGTCCCTCTGTGTATAGGGCTCTGCACGTTGCAGGATTCCATTAGCATTAATTAGGAGTTTGTTCCTGGCGAGGGTTAGTTGGCTTGCTGGTCAGGTTTGTAGAGACTGAGAGATGCATGGGCCCCCCCTTGATGATTGCTCCTTGGATGTAAGAAAATAGAAGGGGGGACTGATCCCTCTTCTTGGGCTGTGTCTTCAGCCTGATCCAAGGCGAGCGATCAATTATTGAGATGCAGACGATCGACAGATCCGTGTTTAGGAACCCAATTACAAGGGAACTTTATTACAACCCATATACTGTACCTACCTTTCCAGCTACATTGTGGAATGTCCCTGGAGCCGGGTTATCTGTATCCTGATCCCTCATGTTCCTGTTATTGCTTTTAACACTGAAGATCCCAAATTAACCCTTTGCACACTGGTATGTAGCCTTAGTAAACTTTTGCATAAAAAAATAGATTTTTGGTTTGTATGTATCAAAGTGATCCCTCTCTGGCCAACTGCGTCAAAGTGATCCCTCTCTGGCCAACTGCGTCAAAGTGATCCCTCTCTGGCCAACTGCGTCAAAGTGATCCCTCTCTGGTCAACTGCGTCAAAGTGATCCCTCTCTGGTCAACTGCGTCAAAGTGATCCTTCTCTGGCCAACTGCGTCAAAGTGATCCCTCTCTGGCCAACTGCGTCAAAGTGATCCCTCTCTGGCCAACTGCGTCAAAGTGATCCCTCTCTGGCCAACTGCATCAAAGTGATCCATCTCTGGCCAACTGCGTCAAATTGATCCCTCTCTGGCCAACTGCGTCAAAGTGATCCCTCTCTGGCCAACTGCATCAAAGTGATCCATCTCTGGCCAACTGCGTCAAAGTGATCCCTCTCTGGCCAACTGCGTCAAAGTGATCCCTCTCTGGCCAACTGCGTCAAAGTGATCCCTCTCTGGCCAACTGCGTCAAAGTGATCCCTTTCTGGCCAACTGCATCAAAGTGATCCTTCTCTGGCCAACTGCGTCAAAGTGATCCCTCTCTGGCCAACTGCGTCAAAGTGATCCTTCTCTGGCCAACTGCGTCAAAGTGATCCATCTCTGGCCAACTGCGTCAAAGTGATCCCTCTCTGGCCAACTGCGTCAAAGTGATCTCTCTCTGGCCAACTGCGTCAAAGTGATCCCTCTCTGGCCAACTGCGTCAAAGTGATCCCTCTCTGGCCAACTGCGTCAAAGTGATCCCTCTCTGGCCAACTGCGTCAAAGTGATCCCTCTCTGGCCAACTGCGTCAAAGTGATCCCTCTCTGGCCAACTTTGTAAAAGTGATCCCTCTCTGGCCAACTGCATCAAAGTGATCCCTCTCTGGCCAACTGCGTCAAAGTGATCCCTCTCTGGCCAACTGCATCAAAGTGATCCCTCTCTGGCCAACTGCGTCAAAGTGATCCCTCTCTGGCCAACTGCATCAAAGTGATCCCTCTCTGGTCAACTGAATTTAAAATAAACCCTCTCTGGCCAAATGCATCAAAATGATCCCTCTCTGGCCATGTGTGTCAAAGTGATCCCTCTCTGTCCAACTACATCAAAATAAACCCTCTCTGGCCAACTGCGTCAAAGTGATCCTTCTCTGGCCAACTGCGTCAAAGTGATATCTCTCTGGCTAACTACGTCAAAGTGATATCTCTCTGGCTAACTGTGTCAAAGTGATATCTCTCTGGCCAACCGCGTCAAAGTGATCCCTCTCTGGCCAACTGCCTCAAAGTGATATCTCTCTGGCCAACTGCGTCAAAGTGATCCCTCTCTGGCCAACTGCGTCAAAGTGATCCCTCTCTGGCCAACTGCATCAAAGTGATCCATCTCTGGCCAACTGCGTCAAAGTGATCCCTCTCTGGCCAACTGCGTCAAAGTGATCCCTCTCTGGCCAACTGCGTCAAAGTGATCCCTCTCTAGCCAACTGTGTCAAAGTGATCCCTCTCTGGCCAACTGCGTCAAAGTGATCCCTCTCTGGCCAACTGCGTCAAAGTGATCCCTCTCTGGCCAACTGCGTCAAAGTGATCCTTCTCTGGCCAACTGCGTCAAAGTGATCCCTCTCTGGCCAACTGCGTCAAAGTGATCCCTCTCTGGCCAACTGCGTCAAAGTGATCCCTCTCTGGCCAACTGCGTCAAAGTGATCCCTCTCTGGTCAACTGCGTCAAAGTGATCCCTCTCTGGTCAACTGCGTCAAAGTGATCCTTCTCTGGCCAACTGCGTCAAAGTGATCCCTCTCTGGCCAACTGCGTCAAAGTGATCCCTCTCTGGCCAACTGCGTCAAAGTGATCCCTCTCTGGCCAACTGCGTCAAAGTGATCCTTCTCTGGCCAACTGCGTCAAAGTGATCCATCTCTGGCCAACTGCGTCAAAGTGATCCCTCTCTGGCCAACTGCGTCAAAGTGATCTCTCTCTGGCCAACTGCGTCAAAGTGATCCCTCTCTGGCCAACTGCGTCAAAGTGATCCCTCTCTGGCCAACTGCGTCAAAGTGATCCCTCTCTGGCCAACTGCGTCAAAGTGATCCCTCTCTGGCCAACTGCGTCAAAGTGATCCCTCTCTGGCCAACTTTGTAAAAGTGATCCCTCTCTGGCCAACTGCATCAAAGTGATCCCTCTCTGGCCAACTGCGTCAAAGTGATCCCTCTCTGGCCAACTGCATCAAAGTGATCCCTCTCTGGCCAACTGCGTCAAAGTGATCCCTCTCTGGCCAACTGCATCAAAGTGATCCCTCTCTGGTCAACTGAATTTAAAATAAACCCTCTCTGGCCAAATGCATCAAAATGATCCCTCTCTGGCCATGTGTGTCAAAGTGATCCCTCTCTGGCCAACTACATCAAAATAAACCCTCTCTGGCCAACTGCGTCAAAGTGATCCTTCTCTGGCCAACTGCGTCAAAGTGATATCTCTCTGGCTAACTACGTCAAAGTGATATCTCTCTGGCTAACTGTGTCAAAGTGATATCTCTCTGGCCAACCGCGTCAAAGTGATCCCTCTCTAGGCATGGAAAGGAGAGAGCGCAGCCCACACCCCTGCCATTGATGAACACAGGTCCCTCTGTGTATAGGGCTCTGCACGTTGCAGGATTCCATTAGCATTAATTAGGAGTTTGTTCCTGGCGAGGGTTAGTTGGCTTGCTGGTCAGGTTTGTAGAGACTGAGAGATGCATGGGCCCCCCCCCTTGATGATTGCTTCTTGGATGTAAGAAAATAGAAGGGGGGACTGATCCCTCTTCTTGGGCTGTGTCTTCAGCCTGATCCAAGGCGAGCGATCAATTATTGAGATGCAGACGATCGACAGATCCGTGTTTAGGAACCCAATTACAAGGGAACTTTATTACAACCCATATACTGTACCTACCTTTCCAGCTACATTGTGGAATGTCCCTGGAGCCGGGTTATCTGTATCCTGATCCCTCATGTTCCTGTTATTGCTTTTAACACTGAAGATCCCAAATTAACCCTTTGCACACTGGTATGTAGCCTTAGTAAACTTTTGCATAAAAAAATAGATTTTTGGTTTGTATGTATCAAAGTGATCCCTCTCTGGCCAACTGCGTCAAAGTGATCCCTCTCTGGCCAACTGCGTCAAAGTGATCCCTCTCTGGCCAACTGCGTCAAAGTGATCCCTCTCTGGTCAACTGCGTCAAAGTGATCCCTCTCTGGTCAACTGCGTCAAAGTGATCCTTCTCTGGCCAACTGCGTCAAAGTGATCCCTCTCTGGCCAACTGCGTCAAAGTGATCCCTCTCTGGCCAACTGCGTCAAAGTGATCCCTCTCTGGCCAACTGCGTCAAAGTGATCCTTCTCTGGCCAACTGCGTCAAAGTGATCCATCTCTGGCCAACTGCGTCAAAGTGATCCCTCTCTGGCCAACTGCATCAAAGTGATCCCTCTCTGGCCAACTGCGTCAAAGTGATCCCTCTCTGGCCAACTGCATCAAAGTGATCCATCTCTGGCCAACTGCGTCAAATTGATCCCTCTCTGGCCAACTGCGTCAAAGTGATCCCTCTCTGGCCAACTGCGTCAAAGTGATCCCTCTCTGGCCAACTGCATCAAAGTGATCCATCTCTGGCCAACTGCGTCAAAGTGATCCCTCTCTGGCCAACTGCGTCAAAGTGATCCCTCTCTGGCCAACTGCGTCAAAGTGATCCCTCTCTGGCCAACTGCGTCAAAGTGATCCTTCTCTGGCCAACTGCGTCAAAGTGATCCCTCTCTGGCCAACTGCGTCAAAGTGATCCCTCTCTGGCCAACTGCGTCAAAGTGATCCCTCTCTGGCCAACTGCGTCAAAGTGATCCTTCTCTGGCCAACTGCGTCAAAGTGATCCATCTCTGGCCAACTGCGTCAAAGTGATCCCTCTCTGGCCAACTGCGTCAAAGTGATCCCTCTCTGGCCAACTGCGTCAAAGTGATCCCTCTCTGGCCAACTGCGTCAAAGTGATCCCTCTCTGGCCAACTGCGTCAAAGTGATCCCTCTCTGGTCAACTGCGTCAAAGTGATCCCTCTCTGGTCAACTGCGTCAAAGTGATCCTTCTCTGGCCAACTGCGTCAAAGTGATCCCTCTCTGGCCAACTGCGTCAAAGTGATCCCTCTCTGGCCAACTGCGTCAAAGTGATCCCTCTCTGGCCAACTGCGTCAAAGTGATCCTTCTCTGGCCAACTGCGTCAAAGTGATCCATCTCTGGCCAACTGCGTCAAAGTGATCCCTCTCTGGCCAACTGCGTCAAAGTGATCCCTCTCTGGCCAACTGCGTCAAAGTGATCCCTCTCTGGCCAACTGCATCAAAGTGATCCATCTCTGGCCAACTGCGTCAAATTGATCCCTCTCTGGCCAACTGCGTCAAAGTGATCCCTCTCTGGCCAACTGCGTCAAAGTGATCCCTCTCTGGCCAACTGCATCAAAGTGATCCATCTCTGGCCAACTGCGTCAAAGTGATCCCTCTCTGGCCAACTGCGTCAAAGTGATCCCTCTCTGGCCAACTGCGTCAAAGTGATCCCTCTCTGGCCAACTGCGTCAAAGTGATCCCTTTCTGGCCAACTGCGTCAAAGTGATCCCTCTCTGGCCAACTGCGTCAAAGTGATCCCTCTCTGGCCAGCTTTGTAAAAGTGATCCCTCTCTGGCCAACTGCATCAAAGTGATCCCTCTCTGGTCAACTTCATTTAAAATAAACCCTCTCTGGCCAATTGCATCAAAATGATCCCTCTCTGGCCATGTGTGTTAAAGTGATCCCTCTCTGGCCAACTACATCAAAATAAACCCTCTCTGGCCAACTGCATCAAAGTAATCCTTCTCTGTCTGGACAGTCCCTACTCTACTCTGCAAAATGTCACTTACTTGTTTATAGCATAATTTATTGCTTTTTTTTGCCATCAGTGTATGCCATATGTGGGCAACAGTGGGGGGTTTTACATACACCAGCTGGAAATGTGTGTAAATATGACTAGCCTGCTGTCAGGTGGAAGCAATTTGACAGCCTAATAGCTGTCAGGCTGATTCCACACACCCAGCAACTGTGCCCCAACATGTCTCTCAGGCTCTGTGCTTCCATCAGTGGACCCAGCCAGGACCAGCATGGCGGTGCCACCAGGCAGAGGAGAGGAAGATCAGTGAACATCCATTCACTGATCTCCCCTTCCTATTAAGTACTCCAGATAAAACTTGTAAAACTTAACTTCCGGTTTCTGGTGCAGTTTTGTCCGACCGGTGCATTAGCTTCACTCAACGGCAGGCGAGACATCAGGGGTCAAAAAGACAACCTGTCACCAAAAAAAAGAAATCACATCCCCAATATTATGAAAAATTGAATTTTAGTTAAAAAAAAAGAAAAAAAAACATTTCTAAAGAAAATGGAGTTTGGACTTTACCTGTACAAAGAGGACAACCATATGAATTGTATAAAAAATACCAAAAAGTTAATTACAAATATAAAAACACATTTAGAAAAATGATTCCACATTCCGGTCCCATAGAATTGGAACTGGCAGAACAAGACAAAAAGGGCCACTCAGTTTCTATAGTGTCGCCAATAGATCAAAAAGGTCAATGTGTTTCGCAATCCTTGCTTCTCGGCTATAACGATGAGTAGCCTGGCTAAAGAGTATACATAAGAAGTACACATTCTTTCATATACAGTGTCTTGCAAAAGTATTCAACCCCCTTGGCTTTTTATCTATTTAGTTACATTACAGCCTTTAGTTCAATGTTTCTTTTTAATCTGAATTATATGTGATGGATCCGAACACAATAGTCTAAGTTGGTGAAGTAATATCAGAAAAATATATACATAAAACTATTTTTCAGAAATAAAAAACTGTTAATTGGCATGTGCGTATGTATTCACCCCCTTTGTTATGAAGCCCATAAAAAGCTCTGGTGCAACCAACTACCTTCAGAAGTCACATAATTAGTGAAATGATGTCATCCTGTGCGCAATCTAAGTGTCACATGACCTGTCATTACATAGACACACCTTTTTGAAAGGCCCCAGAGGCTGCAACACCTAAGCAAGAGGCACCACTCACCAAACACTGCCATGAAGACCAAGGAACTCTCCAAACAAGTAAGGGACAATGTTGTTGAGAAGTACAAGTCAGGGTTAGGTTATAAAAAAATATCCAAATCTTTGATGATCCCTAGGAGCACCATCAAATCTATCATAACCAAATGGAAAGAACATGGCACAACAGCAAAACTGCCAAGAGGCGGCCGCACACCAAAACTCACGGACCGGGCAAGGAGGGCATTAATTAGAGAGGCCGCACAGAGACCTAAGGTAACCCTGGTGGAGCTGCAGAGTTCCACAGCAGAGACTGGAGAATCTGAACATAGGACGGCAATAAGCCGTACGCTCCATAGAGTTGGGCTTTATGGCAGAGTGGGCAGAAGAAAGACATTACTTTCAGCAAAAAACAAAATGGCACATTTTGAGTTTGTGAAAAGGCATGTGGGAGACTCCCAAAATGTATGGAGGAAGGTGCTCTGGTCTGATGAGACTAAAATTCAACTTTTTGGCCATCAAAGAAAATGCTATGTCTGGCGCAAACCCATCAAATCACATCACCCAAAGAACACCATCCATACCGTGAAACATTGTGGTGGCAGCATCATGCTGTGTGGGTGTTTTTCAGCAGTCGGGACTGGGAAACTGGTCAGAGTTGAGGAAAATATGGATGGTGCTAAATACAGGGATATTCTTGAGCAAAACCTGTACCACTCTGTGTGTGATTTGAGGCTAGGACGGAGGTTCACCTTCCAGCAGGACAATGACCCCAAACACACTGCTAAAGCAACACTTGAGTGGTTTAAGGGGAAACATGTAAATGTGTTGGAATGGCCTAGTCAAAGCTCAGACCCCAATCCAATAGAAAATCTGTGGTCAGACTTAAAGATTGTCTGTTTACAAGCGCAAACCATCTAACTTGAAGGAGCCGGAGCAGTTTTACAAGGAGGAGGAATGGGCAAACATCCCAGTGGTAAGATGTGGGAAGCTCATAGAGACTTATCCAAAGCGACTAGGAGCTGTGATAGCCGCAAAAGGTGGCTCTACAAAGTATTGACTTTAGGGGGGGTGAATAGTTATGCACATAGAGTTTTTTAGTTATTTTGTACTATTTGTTGTTTGCTTCACAATAATAAAAAAAAACATTTTCAAAGTTGTGGGCGTGTTCTGTAAATTAAATGATGTAAATCGTCAAACAATCCATGTTAATTCCAGGTTGTGAGGCAACAAAACACGAAAAATGCTAAGGGGGGTGAATACTTTTGCAAAGCACTGTGTAGCACACAGATATCTTTCCCCTGCTTACCTTCACCTGCGGGGGGATAAGACACACCATGCCACAAGCCCGTGTCCTCTATATTAAAGGTCAAGCAGTGTTCACAATTTTGGGTCCTGCAGCGAGTTACCTCCTTCCACTGGTTCTCATCCCCAGAGTGTAGGGACGAGTCTCTATTTCTCCCCCAAGAAGGCCAATGTCCACACCACTTCAACTCCAACAAAGAGTTTATTTTCTTTTGCTTCAGTTAACGGGGAAATTGAAGAGAGAAAGAAGCGAGCAAAGATAGGAGGTAGATTCAGGCACACAGAACTTAACTCACTCGTCACCACTCGATCCTGAGTGGGTTTTGCTCACCCGGATAGATCCCTCTCACGGTTCTAGCAGCCGAGGTGGAGCTCGAACAATGCGGTAACTCTGTCCCCTCCAGGGACGGGTTCAGGAGATTCTCCAACCGTAACAGAATCCTGTTATTCCTGAATCCAGAACATTCCTTAAACCTCTGTAAAATTTAGAGAAACGATGATGCCAATGGGCACTTTAAAGGGTTATCTTGCTGAATACTGAGTCCTCCCTCTGATAGGCAAATCAGGCCTCTCTTTCACCGTGACATCTCTCACCGGTCCATCAGACAGGTCCTCCCCTGGTTCCCTCTCCTTCAGAGCGGGCCGCCCCTCACACAGGCTCCCTTGAACTCCAGCATATGGATCGCAGACCCAGTTAAAGGTACTGGGCCTGCCTGGAACGTTGTAGCCTTGGGCTAAAGGTGCCCGAGACTCCTCGGCCAGTTCACGCACCCCCAGGCCAGCAGGGCCATAGGGTGCGACTTCACCACCAGGGGGTCCCCCTGGAATCTCCCCCCGGGAAAATCTCCTCGCTTTAATGGCCTCTGCCCCTTTTGTACCCTCTCCCGGCATGCACAGCGGGTAGACCACGCCCACTGCACGGCTGTCGAGAGAGAACACACAATCACGCTATCGTGTCACCTGTGGTTTGACCCTAGGCCTGGGCAACAGTGCCACCCACAGGCCAAAAGGGGAACTGTACACCAGACAACACTTACAGCAGAGCAGAGTCCAGTATAACAAATTAGAAGACCTGAGACAAACTATGGCTCAGGCCACCCCCTAAATTTGGGCATAGCGACCCCCTAAATTAGGGGTCCGCTACAACTGTAAATATAATGTAAAGCATAACAACAATAGTAGAGCAAATATCAATATTTTAATGCATATGTATGGGCAGGATAATGCAACTTACATATTATATTGCTCCTGAGCGGGAAAAAGATGGCAGCAGATAGACAGGGGACAAATGGCAACTTAGGAGGGCCCGATAAAGCACCAAACCATGTTCAATCCAATCCATGAGAAAAAAATGTTTTCTTCAATAACTAAATAGAACATAAAAGAAAATGGTAGCATATGGAATATTGGGGGAGGAGCAAGTGGACATGTGTAGGATAGCCAAAATGGGAAAGAATTACTCAGATTATTTCCTTTAAATTTCTTAGAGTTCTAAATGATAAAGCAGGCAGGATAACTTCTAACCGGAGACCCCCTTATGGGAAAAACGAATAATAAATTCCAGTATATCCTCCAATTTCAAATCCGTCCAAAAGTAAACCAAAACGAGCCTACGTGTGTATGTTATCAAGACAATTCACACCTTATTCATTTACATATCATCACAGATATAGCTGTTTCTAATCAAAGGCCATCCATATCGTTTGTAGTATAAGATGTCCCAGAGACGCAACAACTCCCAGACAGATCCAAATCAACTCAAAGCACCAGCCAGCACACATGGGTAACACCAGTAAAGCCACTACTCCATCAACCAAGGGCCCCTTAAGAGAGTTATAACAATATACATAACTTTTTGTTTATTTACACGTCATATTTCACATTTTACCTTACACTTTCTCTTCCTATAGATGGCTACATTCACAAGGATTTTATCAATTCATTTTTTTATCCATGGGGGCTCCTCCTTTGGGGTTCATAGTTTCTCATTGGCTCTCCATCGGTGTACATCGGGGTCAGTCCACCTCAGCTCCCGGGCACTGATGTCTTATCGGCCAGCCTCCTGCCCTCCACGCGTACGCCCATAGTCATAGGCTTACCTGTAAGTAATTCTGGGGAATCAGTGGGTTTTCCCCCTCCTTTCCCTATAGTTATAAAAGAAAAATTTGCGCTAGGTGCAAATTATTAAAGTGCAATAAATGAATAAATCCCTAAAGGAAAACCTGCTGCTAAACACCAAAAAAAAACCTGATATAAGGTACAACAAATATAAATATACAAAAAGGTGTAGTGCTGGATGAGCAAAACTGTGTATGGCTATACAGTGAAAAAAAATATAAGAAAAAGTATCAAAAACATGAGTGAATACTACAAAGAAACAATTTAAAGTTCATGTGTGTCAGTGAAAAATATATGAAATCTTCTCCTCTATTTAAAGATGATAAGAGTTCTACAGAGTGCAGGTATCCGATGAAAATCATAGGCAAAATGCTCCAACACTTAGTAAAGATCCCGCCACCAAGGTGAAGAATGAAGGCTTACCAGACAGCCTGCGACCACCCTTTATTTCACAATTGTTACCTTAATTCTAAAATCTTACTGTTTGAATATTTATAGACATCCACTTGATATCTGCTCATGAAGAGTAGCAGTAGCTACGAAACGCGTTGAGCCAATAGATGCTCCCTCGCTTATATATTGCAACTATACCATCAACTACCTCATATACCAACTGGATCTTACCAACCAATTTAGGTTACAGTTATCTATTATGGAGACATACTCCAATGAATTTGGTCTTTTATAATGTTTATATTATGAGGCAACTATGCTATCATATTATACTATTGTGAGCCAACAGATGCCCTTTTGCTTACCGTATATACTCGAGTATAAGCCGACCCGAGTATAAGCCGAGGTACCTACTTTTACCACAAAAAACTGGGAAAACGTATTGACTCGAGTATAAGCCGAGGGGAGGAAACGTGCCCATTGCCTCCTCACTGTGCCAATTACCCAACCTTACTGTGCCCATTGCCATCTCACTCTGCCACCTCACTGTGCACATTGCCACCTCACTGCCGATTGCCACCTCACTGCGCCCCCTTACTGTGCCCATTGCCATCTCACTGTGCCACCTCACTGCCCATTTTCACCTCACTGTGCCCATTGTCACCTCACTGTGCCCCCTTACTGTGTCCATTGCAGCCTCCCTGTGCCCGAGTCAGTGTACCTCAAAATCTTGTAATTCTGCGGCCGGCGTCCATTGTTCAATTCTCGCGCCGTTCTCCCTGTCCCTTCCGTGATAGGCATTTCCAGCAAACACTGTGTTGAGTGTTGCGCCTATCACGGAGGTCCTCTCATTCTCCGACTCCGTTTCCCAGCAGGCACTGTGTTCAGTGCTCCGCCAATCATGGACGTCGGACAAGAGGACCTCCGTGATAGGCGCAACACTCAACACAAGTGTTTGCCGGAAACGCCTATCGCGGAAGGGACAGGGAGAAAGGCGTGAGATTTAAACAATGGACGCCGGCCGCGGAATTTCACGATTTTCAGGTACTGACTCGAGTATAAGCCGAGGGGTATACTTTCAGCCCTAAAAAAAGGGCTGAAAAACTCAGCTTATACTCGAGTATATACGGTATATATTGCATTATCACTATTAACCATCTCATATATCCATTGGATTGCCCTAACGATATAAGGTTACAATTATTTATTATGGAGACACGCCTCAATGAATTTGGTCTTTTTTTATTGTTTTTAGTATGAACTAATCACGTTATTATATTATGTTACTATTATTGTTATATTCTATGTATAATCAAATTATTGACTATTATACCTTGTGTATTATGTTGTTATATTTTATATACAATTAAACTATTGACTGCCAATTGTTGTTATGCAATGCTTTCATGCAACGTTTTTAGTTCTGCTATATTAGGCACCCGCCATATTCATTTGTATCGTGCAACCTCCTGGGATGCATGCCTCATATAAAGTCCCACCCTTGTTCTTTTCTGTTAAAATATCGGGGATGGAGGTGCTTGGCTTTACATGCCCTTGCGCCTCATATAAAGTTCCACCCTTTTTGTTTCATTTATATTACATTCATGTATGTTTATCCTTTCCATTTCCAATATATATATTTATTATTTTTGGCGATTGGCAAGCGCTGTTTGCACAATAGGCTGTGGCACGTTTACATACAATTCATTTAATTTGAACGGCAGCTGCTATCATTTTATTTGCATGGTTTAAATTAATCCTTTGGCACGGGTGGTTTGATTTACATAACTAAGTATAGCCCAGGGGAGCAGGAGAGATAAATGGATATACACTATATTACCAAAAGTATTGGGACGCCTGCCTTTACACGCACATGAACTTTAATGGCATCCCAGTCTTAGTCTGTAGGGTTTAATATTGAGTTGGCGCACCCCTTGCAGCTATAACAGCTTCAACTCTTCTGGGAAGGCCGTCCACAAGGTTTAGGAGGGTGTCTATGGGAATGTTTGACCGTTCTTCCAGAAGTTAAATGTGGTAGTAACATGCATCCTATTGACCCAGTCCTGTGCTGCATGCAATCCACTGGAGGAATGGAGATATGCAAAACAGAAATGCAAAGGCTATATGCTGCGCACTGGTAAAGTCAAGGTATCCATGAGAAACAAGTAGATAAATTGGAGGATGAAGAATAAACAAATAAAACTTGCTTCCATATAAACCATGAAGTAACATTTACTGAGTGACCATAGATTAAGGTGACCAGATTTTTAAAATGAAATCCGGGGGGAAATATTATTTTTTTTACTAGTAATGGCGGCAATCAGCGACTCTCTGCCCGTCGCCTCCGCCGCCCGCCTCTCAAGTCTCACTCTCCGGGTCCCGGCTACTACTGGGTGGGGAGTGGAGGAAGATCTCTCCACCAGGGAAGTCAAGGAGATAAGCAGGCGGGCGGCTGACCGGGACTTGAGCCAATGCAGAAGAACATGGGAGCGGAGCTGAATGGGCACCCGAAACCAAAGAAATATTCTCTCCGCTCCGACCAGCACATGATCATCAGAAAGGGGCACAGATAATGGAAAAAAATAGACCCCCTAAGCTAGTAGGAGCGGCGGAGCAGGGGGGGGGGGGGTGTAATTCAGAATTATTTATTTTTTATTCTGCACTGACTGTCTTTGAAATTGCCCCAGCCCCTGTTCAAATCCAATCCGGGGACAAAACCGGGGACAGACTTGGTCCGGGGACAGTGTCCTCAATCCGGGGACAAAACCAGGGACAGACTTGGTCCGGGGACAGTGTCCTCAATCCGGGGACTGTCCCCTGAAATCGGGGATGTCTGGTCACCCTACCATAGATAAAGCACCCAGTCCAGATAAAAACACAGTCAAATGTGAATGACACAGTCATATTTTAAAAGGTAAAAGCCCATAGGGGTTATTTACTAAAGGCAAATCCACTGTGCACTACAAGTGCACTTGGAAGTGCAGTCGCTGTAGATCTGAGGGGAAGATCTGAAATGAGGGGAAGCTCTGCTGATTTTATCATCCAATCATGTGCAAGCTAAAATGCTGTTTTTTATTTTCCTTGCATGTCCCCCTCAGATCTACAGCGACTGCATTTCCAAGTGCACTTGTAGTGCACAGTGGATTTTCCTTTAGTAAATCAACCCCCAAGTCTCATCCAACCTCAAATCCTAAATGGAGGGCCCAGCACTTGTGATGGAAACAGGCTCAAGGTTCCCATACCAGCCAGAAGGCTCGCTGGGATCAGCTGTTGGTGTCCCGTAGGAAAAGGGACCCATCAGTGTGGTGTGTAGTAAGGCTGGAGCCCACCAAGAAGATGGCCGCTCACAGGGTGGAGACAATAATGCGTCAGGGCAGGTGAGGTGACATGGCCACTCTGGCGGCCCGTATCAGGGGTCAGTTTCAAAGCTCCCGGCTTCTTTGTTAGGGTGACCAGACATCCCCGGTTTCCGGGGACAGTCCCCGGATTGAGGACACTGTCCCCGGACCAAGTCTGTCCCTGGTTTTGTCCCTGGATTGGATTTGAACAGGGGCTGGGGCAATTTCAAAGACAGTCAGTGCAGAATGAAAAAAAAAATTCTGAATTGCACACCTACTAGCTTAGGGGGGTGTATTTTTTCCATTATCTGTGCCCCTTTCTGATGATCATGTGCTGGTCGGAGCGGAGGGAATATTTCTTCAGTTTCGGGTGCCCATTCAGCTCCGCCCACATGTTCTTCTGCCTTGGCTCAAGTCCCGTCCAGCCGCCTGCCTGCTTATCTCCTTGCCGTCCCTGGTGGAGTGATCTTCCTCCGCTCCTCACCCAGTAGTAGCCGGGGCCCGGAGAGTAAGACTTGACAGGCTGTGAGGCGGGAGGCGGCGGGCAGAGAGTCGCTGATTGCCGCCATTACTAGTAAAAAAAAAAATATGTCCCCGGATTTCATTTTAAAAATCTGATCACCTTATTCTTTGTCAAATCTCACTTTTCTTAAAACGCGTTATCTGATTGGAGAGAGAGCTCCCCCTGGTCCTTCCTCTTCCTCTGACACGGGCTGCCGGAGTGGCCACATCATCTCCCTTGCCCTTCCACATTATTATCTCCAGCCTGTGAGCGGCCATCTTTTTGGTGGGCTCCAGCCTTACTACACACCACACTGATAGGTGCCTTTCCTATGGGACACCAACAGCTGATCCCAGCGAGCTTTCTGGCTGGTATGGGAACCTTGAGCCTGTTTCCATCACAAGTTTTGGGCCCTCCATTTAGGAGTTGAGGTTGGATGAGACTTGGGCTTTTACCTTTTAAAATTGGACTGTCATTCACACTTGACTGTGTTTTTATCTGGACTGTGTGCTTTATCTACGACCACACAGTAAATGTTACTTCATGGTTTATATGGAAGCAAGTTATATTAGTTTATTCTTCATCCTCCAATTTATCTACTTATTTCTCATGGATACCAGTGTGCAGCATATAGCCTTTGCATTCTTCCAAAAGCGCATTTGTGAGGTCAGGGCACTGATGTTGGAGGAGAAGGCCTGGCTCACAGTCTCCCCTCTAATTCATCCCAAAGGTGTTCTATCGGGTTGAGATCAGGACTCTGTGCAGGCCAGTCAATTTGCTCCACACCAAACTCGTCTTTATGGACCTTGCTTTGTGCACTGGTCCAAATCATTTGATGGAGGGGGGATTATGGTGTGGGGGATTGTTTTTCAGGGGTTGGGCTTGGCCCCCTTAGTTCCACTGAAGGGAACTCCTAAGGCATCAGCATATCAAGACATTTTGGACAATTTCATGCCCCCAACTTTGTGGGAGCTCCCTAGAGTTTGGGGATGGCCCCTTCCTGTTCCAACATGACTGCGCACCAGTGCACAAAGCAAGGTCCATAAAGACATGGAGGAGCGAGTTTGGTGTGGAGGAAATTGACTGGCCTGCACAGAGTCCTGACCTCAACCTGATAGAACACCTTTTTGATGAATTAGAGGGGAGACTGCGAGCCAGGCCTTCTCATCCAACATCAGTGCCTGACCTCACAAAGGTGCTTCTGGAAGAATGGTCAAATATTCCCATAGACACCCTCCTAAACCTTGTGGACGGCCTTCCCAGAAGAGTTGAAGCTGTTATAGCTGCAAAGGGTGGGCCAACCCAATATTGAACCCTACGGACTTAAGGGCCATACACACTATACAATTTTCTTTTGATTTTTTTTTTCCTTTAGATTTACCAAAACCATGTAGTGCAAGGGCCTACCTGATTGCATACAAATTGAAAGTCTTTAGGTTTGACCACATATTATATGGTTTTGGTAAATCTAAAGGAAAAAAATCTTCAGAAAAATGTATAGCATGTATCAAGCTCAAGACTGGGATGCCATTAAAGTTCATGTGCGTGTAAAGGCTGGTGTCCCAATACTTTTGGTAAGATAGTGTATATGATGGGAGTTTGGTCCAGGGATGTTGTTTGTGGTGGACACATACTGTGGGATGCTTTGGGGTAAGCTGAATGGAAAGATATGTGTACCAACAGAGATGCCAAGTCCTCTTAGTGGGATATAATGTTATATACAGGTCCTTCTCAAAAAATTAGCATATTGTGATAAAGTTCATTATTTTCTGTAATGTACTGATAAACATTAGACTTTCATATATTTTAGATTCATTACACACAACTGAAGTAGTTCAAGCCTTTTCTTGTTTTAATATTGATGATTTTGGTATACAGCTCATGAAAACCCCAAAATCCTATCTCAAAAAATTAGCATATTTCATCCGACCAATAAAAGAAAAGTGTTTTTAATACAAAAAAAGTCAACCTTCAAATAATTATGTTCAGTTATGCACTCAATACTTGGTCGGGAATCCTTTTGCAGAAATGACTGCTTCAATGCGGCGTGGCATGGAGGCAACCAGCCTGTGGCACTGCTGAGGTGTTATGGAGGCCCAGGATGCTTCGATAGCGGCCTTAAGCTCATCCAGAGTGTTGGGTCTTGCGTCTCTCAACTTTCTCTTCCCAATATCCCACAGATTCTCTATGGGGTTCAGGTCAGGAGAGTTGGCAGGCCAATTGAGCACAGTAATACCATGGTCAGTAAACCATTTACCAGTGGTTTCGGCACTGTGAGCAGGTGCCAGGTCGTGCTGAAAAATGAAATCTTCATCTCCATAAAGCTTTTCAGCAGATGGAAGCATGAAGTGCTCCAAAATCTCCTGATAGCTAGCTGCATTGACCCTGCCCTTGATAAAACACAGTGGACCAACACCAGCAGCTGACATGGCACCCCAGACCATCACTGACTGTGGGTACTTGACACTGGACTTCAGGCATTTTGGCATTTCCCTCTCCCCAGTCTTCCTCCAGACTCTGGCACCTTGATTTCCGAATGACATGCAAAATTTGCTTTCATCCGAAAAAAGTACTTTGGACCACTGAGCAACAGTCCAGTGCTGCTTCTCTGTAGCCCAGGTCAGGCGCTTCTGCCGCTGTTTCTGGTTCAAAAGTGGCTTGACCTGGGGAATGCGGCACCTGTAGCCCATTTCCTGCACACGCCTGTTCACGGTGGCTCTGGATGTTTCTACTCCAGACTCAGTCCACTGCTTCCGCAGGTCCTCCAAGGTCTGGAATCGGTCCTTCTCCACAATCTTCTTCAGGGTCCGGTCACCTCTTCTCGTTGTGCAGCGTTTTCTGCCACACTTTTTCCTTCCCACAGACTTCCCACTGAGGTGCCTTGATACAGCACTCTGGGAACAGCCTATTCGTTCAGAAATTTCTTTCTGTGTCTTACCCTCTTGCTTGAGGGTGTCAATGATGGCCTTCTGGACAGCAGTCAGGTCGGCAGTCTTACCCATGATTGCGGTTTTGAGTAATGAACCAGGCTGGGAGTTTTTAAAAGCCTCAGGAATCTTTTGCAGGTGTTTAGAGTTAATTAGTTGATTCAGATGATTAGGTTAATAGCTCGTTTAGAGAACCTTTTCATGATATGCTAATTTTTTGAGATAGGATTTTTGGGTTTTCATGAGCTGTATGCCAAAATCATCAATATTAAAACAAGAAAAGGCTTGAACTACTTCAGTTGTGTGTAATGAATCTAAAATATATGAAAGTCTAATGTTTATCAGTACATTACAGAAAATAATGAACTTTATCACAATATGCTAATTTTTTGAGAAGGACCTGTATAATAGTATTGAATCCTATTCGGTGGTAATGGTGTTATCCATCCACCAAGATTTTTTATAATGTGAATTAATTAATATACTGATTAATTTATTTAAATAACGTAAGTACAGTGCCTTAAAAGTCCCTTCATATTGGCGGTATCTCTGCTTTTTCTTGGTATTCTGAGTCATTGGGATGTGGCACCGCATGTCAACTCCTTGAGATGGGGTAAACTATTTTTGTGTGAATGTATTTTTTTACTGAAATTCTGCACTTGATAAACTGTTGCGCTAATATCGTGTGCCAAAAAAAATCTGGAACTACCACAGTTTTATTCTCCTGGGTCTCTGCATTCAGAAAATATATTACATTTCGGTGGTTTTTAGTAATCTTCAGGCCTAAAATGATCTTTAAAAATGTGTCCAAAAAAAATATGGAACTACCACAGTTTTATTCTCCTGGGTCTCTGCATTCAGAAAATATAGTACATTTTGGTGGTTTTTAGTAATCTTCAGGCCTAAAATGATCTTTAAAAATGTGTCCAAAAAACAAACAAAAATTGTTCTACCAGCAGACGGGTCAATGGACCTATAGTGCCAATATGGGGCAGACAGACACGGTTGGAGGAGAGCTACAGACTGCTCACTGGCCTGCACTGTGCAATAGAGATGTCTGTCTGTGCTCAATTCCAAATAGCATGAATATATATGTGAAGGTGCTGAAGGGCTGTGACCACATATTGGCTCTTTATGTCCACTACAGTATGCTGTAGGCAAGTATGTATTTGGCATCTTGCAGAGAAGAGAAGAGTCTGGCTATAAAGGGTTCACTGTGATGCCGTTGGCCAGAGAGGGATCATTTTGATGTAGTTGGCGAGAGAGGGATCACTTTGATGCAGTTGGCCAGAGAAGAATCACTTTGATGCCGTTGGCCAGAGAGGGATTACTTTGATGCAGTTGGCCAGAGAGGGATCATTTTGATGCAGTTGGCCAGAGAGGGATTACTTTGATGCAGTTGGCCAGAGAGGGATTACTTTGATGCAGTTGGCCAGAGAGGGATCATTTTGATGCAGTTGGCCAGAGAGGGATCACTTTGATGCAGTTGGCCAGAGAGGAATCACTTTGATGCCGTTGGCCAGAGAGGGATCACTTTGATGCAGTTGGCCAGAGAGGAATCACTTTGATGCAGTTGGCCAGAGAGGGATCACTTTGATGCAGTTGGCCAGAGAGGGATCATGTTGATGCAGTTGGCGAGAGAGGGATCACTTTGATGCAGTTGGCCAGAGAGGGATCATGTTGATGCAGTTGGCCAGAGAGGAATCACTTTTATGCAGTTGGCCAGAGAGGAATCACTTTTATGCAGTTGGCCAGAGAGGGATCATGTTGATGTAGTTGGCCAGAGAGGGATCACTTTGATGCAGTAGGCCAGAGAATGGTCAAACGTTCCCATAGACACACTCCTAAACCTCATGGACAACCTTCCTAGAAGAGTTGAAGCTGGTATAGCTGCAAAGGGTGGACCAACTCACTATTGAATCCTACGGACCAAGACTGGGAGGCCATTAAAGTTCATCTGCGTGTAAAGGCAGGCATCCCAATACTTTTGACAATATAGTGTAGTTGAGTGGGATCATGTTAATGCAGTTGGCCAGAGAGAAATCATGTTGATGCAGTTGGCCAGAGAGGGATCACTTTGATGCAGTTGGCCAGAGAGGGATCATGTTGATGCAGTTGGCCAGAGAGGGATCACTTTGATGCAGTTGGCCAGAGAGGGATCATGTTGATGCAGTTGGCCAGAGAGGGATCACTTTGATGCAGTTGGCCAAAGAGAGATCACTTTGATGCAGTTGGCCAGAGAGGGATCATGTTGATGCAGTTGGCCAGAGAGGGATCATGTTGATGCAGTTGGCCAGAGAGGGATCATGTTGATGCAGTTGGCCAGAGAGGGATCACTTTGATGCAGTTGGCCAGAGAGGGATCATGTTGATGCAGTTGGCCAGAGAGGGTTTACTATGATGCAGTTGGCCAGAGAGGGATCACTTTGACCCAGTTGGTCAGAGAGGGATCACTTTGACCCAGTTGGTCAGAGAGGGATCACTTTGACCCAGTTGGCCAGAGAAGTATCATGTTGATGCAGTTGGCCCGAGAGGGGGATTAATTTGATGCAGTTGGCCAGAGAGGGATCATGTTGATGCAGTTGGCCAGAGAGGGATCATGTTGATGCAGTTGGCCAGAGAGGGATCACTTTGATGCAGTTGGCCAGAGAGGGATCATGTTGATGCAGTTGGCCAGAGAGGGTTTACTATGATGCAGTTGACCAGAGAGGGATCACTTTGACCCAGTTGGTCAGAGAGGGATCACTTTGACCCAGTTGGCCAGAGAAGTATCATGTTGATGCAGTTGGCCCGAGAGGGGGATTAATTTGATGCAGTTGGCCAGAGAGGGATCATGTTGATGCACTTGGCCAGAGAGGGATCATGTTGATGCAGTTGGCCAGAGAGGGATCACGTTGATGCAGATGGCAGAGAAGGCACACGAACAGAGTCTATATAAGACCACACACCATGTGGCTGAAAGTGAAAGTACTTCAGTCATAAAAGATGAGTGGTCATATTTTCTCCTGTTCGTGTATTTCTTTGCAGATACTTACTATAAATTGTTTATAATCCTTGTTAAACCGTGATAGAAAGATTCCTAAACATCTTGAGCAGATGCAGGAAAAGTTTCAGCAGATTTTATGGCAATAGTTTTGCTGTAATTAGAGGTTCAGAACAACATGTGTTAGGAGCAGTAAAAAGGGTGCCAAAATCATAAAATTACTGTGTTAGTCAGTGCAAATGTTTATTGTAAGCACTAAACTGTTATACATAGGTATATTTAAACATGGTTTATGCAAAGTTACCTAAATTAGAAACCACATGTTTAAAAACTATAGTAAATGGTTATGTATTGTATTGTAGAGGTTATGCATTGCTTCGTACAGACATGCAATGTGCACCATCTAGTGGTCAAAAGTGAGAACTACTGAAGGATATCTGCATTAAACAGTATTAAAGCAATACAATGCAATTATCATTATGTGCACAGCTAAAAGTGTACCAGAGAGATAAAGATAATTATCTATAATACTGAATAAAAGGAAAATATATGTTTACTAAAATATAACAATGTTGTAACTATGTTTTAAAGTATTTCAGTCAAAATCTGTACTATTATTATGTTAACGATTATGAACATGTGACTATGAAAGAATGTATCATATGATTTGTTATGTGAAAGTGAAACTACTTCAGTTAAAAAAGGTGATTGGTCGTATCTTCTACTGTTCATGTATTTCTTTGCAGTCCCCGCCGAGCTGATCACATTACCTCATCGCGTCTACAATCATCGGCTCTCTTAATTTATATTTTGAGACCGGTACCACAGACCGCCCCATAGGAGATTTACTGTACAGGGCGGACGCGCTGCGCAGGATCACTTATATACGTGATCCTGCATTTCTGGGTATGGGAGACAATCAGCGGGTCCAGCGGACTCGATGACCACCGTCACCCGCTGATCTTTATGTACACAGACAGAACGGTGGTCTGCCTATGTAAACAAGGCAGTTCGCCGTTCTGTCAGTATGGAAGACATTGATCTTGTGTTCCTGGGGCATATACGGATCTATGCCTTCCCTTTGTAAAAGCACCTCCCCCACAGTGAGAAAAACACTTGTTAGGCACACATTTAACCCTTTGATTGCCCTAGATGTTATCCCCCTTCCCAGCCAGTGTCAGTAGTACAGTGACAGTGCATATTTTTAGCACTGATCACTGTATTAGTGTCACTGGTTCCCACAAATTGTCAAAGGTGTCACTTAGTGTCCGATTTGTCCACCGCAATATCGCAGTCCCGCTATGGGTCGCTGATTGCCGCCAAAAATCTGGTCACCTTACCCTACAGTGCAGGTGCAGTCCCACTTTAAGGGAGAATTTTTTGTTTTCTGGAGTTGGGCTTTAACATCCGGTCACATCCTCTTTAGTATCTGACATGCTATAAATCTGGAAGAGATTTGGATTTGAGCACAAACATCTTATTACTTTTAAGATGGCTGCACACGATTGATACGATCATTCAATGCAACCGAAATGATCAAATGAAATAAGAATCATGAATCGCAGATCCTCCATTCGTAGGTTAATATTGATTTCAATGCTGGCAAGGCGGCCATGGTGGAATTGTATCGACTATTTCTGAATGATCAAATAAATATCTATGTGTGTCAGACAACCAATCGTAATGCAGATCAATTAAATGATCATTTTCAATAGATTGCACTTTCAAATTTCATTGTATGTGTTGCATCGTTCAATATTTGAATCAATGATGAGTCCTTTGTAATCGCTCGTACTTAGATTGATCGTACAAATTGATCTGTGTATGGCCACCTTGCCCTACAGTAAAAAATGTTCATTTTTGTTTTTGAAATGAATGACTTTTCAGCTGTGAATGTGATTTTCATTCAGGAAAAAAAAAAAATCAGGAAGGTTTAAGGACTTTCAAAGGAAGATACACTATATTCTCAAAAGTATTGGGACACCTGCCTTTACACGCACATGAACTTTAATGGCATCCCAGTCTTAGTCCGTAGGGTTCAGTATTGAGTTGGCCCCGACTTTTCCAGCTATAACAGCTTCAACTCTTCTGGGAAGGCCGTCCACAAGGTTTAGGAGGGTGTCTATGGGAATGTTTGACCGTTCTTCCAGAAGTGCATTTGTGAGGTCAGGGGCTGATGTTGGACGAGAAGGCCTGGCTCGCAGTCTCCGCTCTAATTTATCTCAAAGGTGTTAAATCGCATTGAGGTCAGGGCCAGTGGCGGCTGGTGCTCAAAATTTTTGGGGGAGCGTAAACAAACTGAAAAATTCAGAAAAAAACCCCATCAATTGCAGCCACTGTACCAAACGCAGCCACTGTGCCCATCAAATGCAGCCACTGTACCCATCAAACACAGCCACTGTACCCATCAAACACAGCCACTTTGCCCATCAAACGCTGCCACTGTGCCCCAAACGTTGTCACTGTGTCCAATAAATGCTGCCACTGTACCCCAAGTGCTGCCACTGTGCCCCAAATGCTGCCACTGTGCCCATCAAACGCTGCCACTGTGCCCCAAACGCTGCCACTGTGCCCAATAAATGCTGCCACTGTGCCCCAAACGCTGCCACTGTGCCCAATAAGTGCTGCCACTGTGCCCCAAGTGCTGCCACTGTGCCCCAAGTGCTGCCACTGTGCCCCAAGTGCTGCCACTGTTCCCCAAGTGCTGCCACTGTGCCCCAAGTGCTGCCACTGTGCCCCAAGTGCTGCCACTGTGCCCCAAACGCTGCCACTGTGCCCAATAAGTGCTGCCACTGTGCCCCAAGTGCTGCCACTGTTCCCCAAGTGCTGCCACTGTGCCCCAAGTGCTGCCACTGTGCCCCAAGTGCTTCCACTGTTCCCCAAGTGCTGCCACTGTGCCCCAAGTGCTGCCACTGTGCCCTAAGTTCTGCCACTGTGCCCCAAGTGCTGCCACTGTGCCCCAAGTGCTGCCACTGTTCCCCAAGTGCTGCCACTGTTCCCCAAGTGCTGCCACTGTGCCCCAAGTGCTGCCACTGTGCCCATTAAATACTGCCATTGCGCCCCAAGTGCTCCCACTGTGCCCCAAATGCTGCCACTGTGCCCAAAGTACTGCCA
Source organism: Rana muscosa (assembly GCA_029206835.1). Lineage (NCBI taxonomy): Eukaryota > Metazoa > Chordata > Amphibia > Anura > Ranidae > Rana > Rana muscosa. The sequence continues at coordinate 416,197,655 of CM055118.1, forward strand.
CTGTGCCCCAAGTGCTGCCACTGTGCCCATTAAATGCTGCCACTGCGCCCCAAGTGCTTCCACTGTGCCCTAAATGCTGCCACTGTGCCCCAAGTGCTGCCACTGTGCCCCCGCCCGCCGTCTGCCAGGCCCTTACCTTGTCTCGGGTGGGCAGCGGGTGATGGTGGCAGGCGGCGAACGGTGTCCGGTGTCCTCCATTTCTTCCCCGATGTCTGTTCTCCCGCCCACTCCTCCTCTCATTCTCTCCTATGATTGGACGCCTGATAGGCGTCCAACCACAGTGCCTGTCGTTTCAGCTGATCAGGTGACAGGTAACACAGACCCGGTGCACCTGATTGGCTGAGAGGCGGTTCAGTGTTGGCAAAGCAAATTCCTTCACTTTGCTAACACACAGCTGAGTGAATAGTGAACGCATAGCGTTGCGCCCGCTATTCACATTTTTGGGCGACTATTAGAGCCTATGGCTCTAATCAGGTGCTTCCAAAAAACACCCCCGCCGCTGTAATTCAGGCGCCCGACGCTCGAAAAGGGGCCAGACACCTTATTAGGGGGGTGTCAGCAGTGACCATAGATAAATCAATGATGAATGATTTTTTTGAGCGTTGAAGTGAAAATCTAACCGTATATGGCGGCTTTAGTGGAAGACTGAATGCAGAACGTTAATGTTTTCCAGAGATAACATCCAGGGACACAACCGCCGCTGCCGCCGCCGCTGATTAGAGTCACACGGGGACCACTAAGCTCTATTTATCAAGGACTTAGCTTTATATAAAGAGAGTTTCTATTTCCTCTTTATTGCATTTCTATGTTGCTGTCCAGCAGGTAATAGTTGGAGAAGTCCGGAGATTGTTAATGAATAAAAGGAATTCGATCTAACGAGAAAAAAAGAGAGGAAGAGATTTTAATAACACAAACCGCATGATGAGTTATCGAAGGACACGGCCACGGATTCCACATTGCCAGACGCATAATGAATGCACCCGGACGTGACCGGCTCAGCGCATTTCTTCACATTTGTTAAGTGGCCCCTTTACAAGTATGCAAAATCTGCAGGCCCCTCCCCCACCCTGGTCTAAAACTTACAAAATATAAATGTTACTTATCAATGGGAAACCTGAGCCTAGAACAATGCGCCCAGCACCTGTAATGAGATTAACATCGAAGGCCCCCCTTCACATCGGAGCCCCCCCTCATCATATTAAAGCCCCTCTCTCATTAGAGTGCCCCCTTTACATCAGGGGTCTCCCTCAGAGTCCTCCCTTACATCAGGTGTCCCCATCAGACTGCCCCCCTTACATCAGACTGCCCCCCCATTACATCAGACTGCCCCCCATTACATCAGACTGCCCCCCATTACGTCAGACTGCCCCCCATACATCAGACTGCTCCCCCATACATCAGACTGCCCCCTTTACATCAGACTGCCCCCTTTACATTTACATCAGACTGCCCCCCCTTACGTCAGACTGCCCCCACTTACGTCAGACTGCCCCCTCTTACGTCAGACTGCCCCCTCTTACGTCAGACTGCCCCCCATTACATCAGACTGCCCCCCATTACGTCAGACTGCCCCCCCATACATCAGACTGCCCCCCCCATACATCAGACTGCCCCCTTTACATCAGACTGCCCCCTTTACATTTACATCAGACTGCCCCCCCCCTTACGTCAGACTGCCCCCTCTTACGTCAGACTGCCCACCCTACGGCAGACTGCCCCCCTTACATTTACATCAGACTGCCCCCCCTTACGTCAGACTGCCCCCTTTACATCAGACTGCCCCCCCTTACGTCAGACTGCCCCCTCTTACGTCAGACTGCCCCCTCTTACATCAGACTGCCCCCTCTTACGTCAGACTGCCCCCCTTACGTCAAAATGCCCCCCTTACATCAGACTGCCCCCCTTACATCAGACTGCCCCCATCAGAGTCCTCTCTTACATCAGATGTCCCCATCACCATGTCCCTCTTACATAAGGTGTCCCCATCAGAGTGCCCCCTTACATCTGGGGTCCCCATCAGAGTGCCCCTTACAAAAAGTGTCCTCATCAGAGTGCCCCCCTAAATCAGGTGTCTCCATTACAGTTCCCCCTTACATCAGCTATAATCATCAGAATGTCAGCTTACATCAGGTTCCCCCATCAGAGTGACCCCTTACATCAGGTTCCCCCATCAGAGTGCCCCCTTACAAAAGGTGTCCCCATCAGAGTGCCCCCTTACATCAGGTGCCCCCATCAGAGTCCCCCCCTTTACATCAGGTTCCCCCATCAGAGTGACCCCTTACATCAGGTTCCCCCATCAGAGTGCCCCCTTACAAAAGGTGTCCCCATCAGAGTGACCCCTTACATCAGGTTCCCCCATCAGAGTGCCCCCTTACAAAAGGTGTCCCCATCAGAGTGACCCCTTACATCAGGTTCCCCCATCAGAGTGCCCCCTTACAAAAGGTGTCCCCATCAGAGTGCCCCCTTACATCAGGTGCCCCCATCAGAGTCCCCCCCTTTACATCAGGTGTCCCCATTAGGGTCCCCCCCCTTTACATCAGGTGTCCCCATCAGAGTCCCCCCCCCCTTTACATCAGGTGTCCCCATCACTGGAGCTGGGATGGGGCATAAATGTGACATCATTGGTTGTTAAAAAGAAAAAACACTGGTCCTAAAAACCAATCACTGCAGAGGAGGCCGGACTGTCCCGGTAGAACTGTCCCTTGGCCGGGGTTCAGACTGCAGTCTATAATCTAGTGATGCCCCCCTATGAATGTTGTAGATAGGGGGTGGTTGCTCCATAAATAATAATGACTGTAGAAGGGTGAGGCTCTTGCCGTTCTGTGTGGCGGGATCTATATAATATTATTATTATTATACGCTCTCCATAGGCCGACGTTCGCTGCATGCGAGTCATAGGATATCAATAGCAATCACATGTGATAAGGGGCACCGCGCTACATAATGGAAATGAATCCCCGGACACAATGTGATCACGGAGGAACGCGTTTCTCATTTTAAAGGGCCAGCGAACCTAATTAAATGGATTGCAGTCATTTTAAATAATGCTGAAGGCATTGACAGGCATGTATGGAAAGGTCTCCACTCCTGAGGGGGTGACATTCAGAAATGTGCCCCCCCCCCATTAATGACATGTCATTCCTGCAGACAGGACCCCCCCGGGCTTGAGACCCTCGGCACAATCCAGATACCTGCAGAAGTATATTGTGAAGACGGATCGGCACCTCTCCTTCTGTGATCGGACCCGAGTCTGTCCATAGATGGGCTCATCTCATGGATGACAAATAAATCTTATTCTCAAAAAAAGCTCAAGGCAAAGCATTGATTAGAAGGAATATTCATCCTACTCGACCTTTCTGCCTCCTTCAGCACAGGTGACCATCCCTGGCTTCCAAGACTCACCTGGTTCTCCTCCTATCTATCCAAAGTACTCCTTCAACGTCACCTATACTGTACCTCTATCTCCTCTAATTCCTTCTACTGACACTAATGATGGGGCACTATTCCTCCCACTGATACCAATGATGGGGCACTATTCCTCCCACTGATACCAATGATGGGGCACTATTCCTCCCACTGATACCAATGATGGGGCACTATTCCTCCCACCAACACCAATGATGGGGCACTATTCCTCCCACTGATACCAATGATGGGGCACTATTCCTCCCACCAACACCAATGATGGGGCACTATTCCTCCCACTGACACCAATGATGGGGCACTATTCCTCCCACTGATACCAATGATGGGGCACTATTCCTCCCACTGATACCCATGATGGGGCACTATTCCTCCTACTGATACCCATGATGGGGCACTATTCCTCCCACTGATACCAATGATGGGGCACTATTCCTCCCACTGATACCAGGGATGGGGCACTATTCCTCCCACTGATACCAATGACGGGGCACTATTCCTTCCACTGATACCAATGATGGGACACTATTCCTCCCACTGATACCAATGATGGGACACTATTCCTCCCACTGACACCAATGATGGGGCACCATTCCTCCCACTGATACCAATGATGGGACACTATTCCTCCCACTGATACCAATGATGGGGCACTATTCCTCCCACTGATACCAATGACGGGGCACTATTCCTCCCACTGATACCAATGATGGGGCACTATTCCTCCCATGCAAAGCAGGGATAAGAAACAAAGAGATCTGTTAGTAAAATCGGCGTACATTACACATTGTTAGGCACACATTTAACCCCTTGATTGCCCCCGATGTTAACCTCTTCCCAGCCAGTGTCATTAGTACAGTGACAGTGTATAGTATTAGTCAGATGTCAGTGACAGTTAGTCAGTTTCCCCCCCAGTGTAAGATTGTCTGCCGCACTATCACAGTTCCGCTATAAGTCGCTGATCACATTACTATTATAATAATAAAAAATAAATAAAATTCTATTCCAGTAAATATACCACAGTTTGTAGACGCTATAACCTTCACACAAACCAATCTATATACACTTATTGGGATTGTTTTTACCAAAATATGTAGCAGAATACATTCTGGCCAAAAGTCATGAAGAAATTTGAATTTTCAATTACTTTTTATTTTTTTATTGCGATTTCTGCCGGGGACACCCGCGATTGCCCGTGATCACAGCAGGACCGTGGATCTGTGTGCGTAATGATGGGGTATAAACACACAGATCCACGTCCTGTCAGAGGAGAGGAGACCGATGTGTATTCCCAGTACAGAGGAACACAGATCTGTCTCCTCCCCTTGTGAGTCCCCGCCCCCTACAGTAAGAATCACTCCTAGGGAACACATTTAACCCCTTGATCGCCCCCTAGTGGTTAACCCCTTCCCTGTCATATTTATACAGTAATCAATGCAGTTTTATAGCACTAATCGCTGTATAAATGTGAATGGTCCCAAAAACGTGTCAAAAGTGTCCGATGTGTCCGCCGCAATGTCACGGTCACAATAAAAATCACAGATCGCCGCCATTACAAGTAAAAAAAAAAAATTTAAAAATAAAAATGCCATAAATCTATCCCCTATTTTGTAGACGCTATAACTTTTGCGCAAACCAATCACTATAAGCTTATTGCGTTTTTTTTTTTATTATTATTTTTACAAAAAATGTGTAGAAGAATCCGTATCGGTCTAAACTGAGAAAAATATTTTTATTTTTATTTTATTTTTATATTTATTAAATCAAAAAGTAAAAAATATTGTGTTTTTTTTTCAAAATTGTCGCTCTTCTTTTGTTTATAGCACAAAAAATGAAAAACCGCAGAGATGACCAAATACCACCAAAAGAAAGCTCTATTTGTGGGGGAAAAAACCCCATAAAGATTTCATTTGGGTACATTGTTGCATGACCGCGCAATTGTCATTCAAAGTGTGACAGTGCTGAAAACTAAAAATTGGTCTGGGCAGGAAGGGGGTGAAAATGCCCAGTTAAAGAACGGCTCTGACCCAAATTGGCATTGAATAATTCCGTAAATCACCGGCTTGTTTTCTCTTATTATACTTTGTATCTCCTTTTGTGATCCCTGATAATAGGATTTTTATAACAGCTTACCTGTAAAATCCTTTTCTTGGAGTACATCACGGGACACAGAGCGACATAGTCATTACTAATGGGTTATATAGATACCTTCAGGTGCTGGCACTGGCAACTTCCAAAACCGGAAGTACCCTCCCCTATATAAGCCCCTCCCATCCGGGAGCACCTCAGTTTTGTAGCAAAGCAATAAGTGTCCCTAAAGAGGGGTGGGAGCTCTGTGTCCCGTGATGTACTCCAAGAAAAGGATTTTACAGGTAAGCTGTTATAAAAATCCTATTTTCTTTCTCGTACATCACGGGACACAGAGCGACATAGTCATTACTAATGGGATGTCCTAAAGCAATGCCCAACGAGGGGGGGGATACACCATATATAAGCTGAGCGCTATCAGACATGAGGATCTTTTGCGGCCTGCAACACACTGCGCCCAAAGGCGACATCCTCCTGACTTCTAACGTCCACCTGGTAGAACCTAGTAAACATGTGTACTGAAGACCATGTTGCGGCCTTACAGATTTGAGCCAGGGAGGCCTGGTGATGCACTGCCCATGAAGTTCCAACTGCTCTCGTGGAGTGCGCCCTAACTTTGAACGGAGGCGGTCTACTTCTCAAGCCATAGGCTTGCATTATGACCTGTCGAATCCACTTGGCTAAAGTAGATTTTGACGCTGCCTGACCCCTTCTGGGGCCTTCCGGCAGAATAAACAAAGTATCCGTTCTGCGAATCTGAGCAGTGGCTTTTAGATAAGCTTTAACTGCTCTTACTACATCCAAAGAATGCAATAACTTTTCCTCTACCGAAGTAGGTTTGGGGAAAAAAGAAGGAAGAACCACATCTTGGTTCAAATGAAACCTCGATACCACCTTAGGAAGAAGGCTGGATGAGGACGTAACACTACTCTGTCCTTATGGATAACCAGATATGGCTCCTTACAGGACATAGCTGCTAATTCCGACACTCTTTTAGCCGAATAAATGGCTACTAGAAAAATCAATTTCCTGGTGAGAAGAACCAAGGAAATATGCTGTAATGGTTCAAATGGTTGTTTCTGTAGAACCGACAGAACCAAGTTTAGATCCCATGGACATATGGGAATATTGACCGGAGGGCTAATACGCATCACTCCTTGTATAAAGGCTTTGACTAGTGAATGCGAAGCCAAGGGCCTTTGAAAAAATATTGACAAGGCCGAAATCTGACCCTTGATAGTACTCAAGGCAAGCTTCCTATCTACAGCCCATTGTAGGAAGTCCAGAATCCTACCTATTACGTATTTACGTGGATGCCATTTCTTGGCCTCACACCAGGCGATGTACGCCTTCCAGATTCTATATTAGATCTGCCTGGATACCGGCTTCCTGGCATTGATCATGGTAGATACCACAGGATTAGAGAGCCCTCTCTTTTTTAGAATGTGGCTTCAATAGCCAGGCCGTCAAACCTAGGGCTGGTAAGGAAGGGTGGTATATCGGTCCTTGCGAAAGCAGGCCCGGACGGCGTGGGAGAGTCCTAGGACTCCCCACTGACCTTTTACAATCTCCGCGTACCACGCTCTTCGGGGCCACGCTGGAGCCACCAGAATCACTGGTTTCTTTTCTACCCTGATTCTGCGGAATAATCGAGGTAACCATTGTGGCGGTGTGAATGCATATATCAGCTTGAACTGATCCCAAGGGAACACTAGGGCATCCGAGCCGCAAGCTAGGGGATCCCTTGTCCGAGAGACAAACCTGTCCACCTTTGCGTTGAATCTGGATGCTAGAAGATCTACATCCGGTGTTCCCCACCGCTGACATATTGTCCAGAAAACCTCGGGGTGAAGGGACCCTTCCTCTGGGCCTAATTGCTGGCGACTTAGAAAGTCCGCCTTCCAATTCTCCACTCCTGGAATGAATACCACAGATATGTCTGGGACATATCTTTCTGCCCATTTCAGGATGTAATTTACTTCCCTCTGGGCTGCACGACTCCTGGTGCCCCCCTGATGATTGATATATGCCACTGCTGTGGCATTGTCTGATTGAATTCTGACAGGGGACCCTTGGAGTTTGGATGTCCATGCTACTAGGGCATACCGGGCTGCTTGTATCTCTAAGAGATTGATGGGCAGGGCCTTTTCTGCTTCTGACCACTTGCCCTGGAGAGACCATTGCTCCAGTACTGCTCCCCAGCCTATAAGGCTGGCATCTGTAGTGACCACCTTCCAAGAAATCAGACTGAAGGATTTCCCTTTTTCCAGATTCTGGGGAACCAACCACCAACGGAGTCTCTTGCGAACGGAAGGGGACAAGGACATTGTAAGTCTAGGGCCTGAACTTTTTTGTTCCAGGCTGACAGTATGGCCCCTTGCAAATTCCTTGAATGGAATTGACCGTAGGGTACTGCTTCGAATGATGCCACCATTTTTCCCAGCAGCCTCATGCACAGGCGTATGGACGGCTGTCTTTTTTGTACCCACTAAGTGGATCAAATCTTTCAAAAACAACACCTTTCCTCGAGGCAAGAATATTTTTTCTCTGGCCTGAATCCAACCTTAGCCCCAAGTATTCCAGACTTTTGACTGGTTTTTAGGGCTGACTTGTCTCGGTTGATAATCCAACCGTAAGATTCCAGATACTTGATTGTCTTGTGAACGACCACGTCTAGTTTTTTCACTGAGTGGTCTATCAGCAACAAGTCATCTAGATATGCCATTATCATTACACCTTGTGTTCTTAGATTGGCTAATAAAGGGCCAGAATTTTTGTAAACACTCGTGGTGCTGTGGCCAAACCGAAGGGTAAGGCTCTGAACTGAAAATGGCGCCCTTCTACTGCAAAGCGTAGAAATTTTTGGTGGACTGGAAAGATGGGAATGTGCAAATAAGCATCTTTGATGTCGATCGCGGCTAACCAATCCTCCCCTTGTAGGGCAGTGGCCACCGATCGGATCGACTCCATCGGAAAGTCCTGATATACAGGAATTTGTATAGCCCTTTTAGAATTAATATGGGCCTCCCGTCCGCGTTTGCTTCGGGACTGTAAAGAGGTTTGAGTAAAACCCGAACCCTCATTCTTCCAGGGGAACCTCCATAATTACTCCTTGGAGCAATAGTTGTTCTAGTGCCAACAGGAGGGACTCTCTCTTCCGGGGATCCCTTGGCACGTTTGACCTCAAAAATGGGAAGGAGGAGAGTCTTTTAACTCCAATCTGTATCCCAAACATACTGCGGAGAGCACCTATCTGTCTTGATCGTGTCCCGCCAGGTCTCTTGCGAACAACTGGAGTCCTCCCCCCACCCGACTGAGTGGGGGCAACCCTTCAATGAATTTAACTTTGGGGGAGGTTTTGTACCTCCCCTGACCCAGGGTTTCTCATTACCCTGCTATTGTCCCTGTTTTTTACCCCCGGGAATTGACCGAGGAGGCCGTCGGAACTGTTACACAGCCGATGCCCCAGGGACTGGAGAAGCAGGCCTCTTAAAGAGGGACCTCTAACTCTGTTTTTAACCGGCAAGAGCGTATTTTTACCGCTGGAAATTTTCTGGATATATTTGTCCAGGTTTTCCCTGAATAAGCGTTCACCATGAAATGGGACGCTAACCAGCCATTCTTTACAGGGAGCTTCAGCAGACCAGTTTTTGAGCCATAGAAGCCTACGCATATGTACTATAGACAGCGTAAGGCGGGAGGCCTGATGGATTGAATCCTTTATGGCGTCAACCGCAAAGCCTAAGGCTCTAGGTAGATCAGCTAGGGCAAGGCCTGCTGATCTGTCAAGTCCCTCAAGACCTGTTTTAACTGATCCTTCACTGCTTAGCAGACCCCAATAGCTGCCACTGCTGGTTGTGTCACCAAGCTTGCTGTAGAAAGAAGCAGACTTTCATAAGGACTCCAATCTTTTATCTATTGGGTTCTTGAACATTTGGACATTATCCACTGGACATGTCAGTGATTTATACATACAAGAGATGGCTGCGTCCACTGTAGGGACCTTCCATTTTTTTTTTTTTGATGAACTTATCCTCCATGGGAAAGACCACCGGAAAATCTCTTGGGGGAATAAATATTTTCTCAGGACGTTCCCAATCCTGGTAAATAAGCCCTTTCAGTAAAGGGTGAAGTGGAAAAGAACAGACAGTCTGGGGGCTTCTAGCGACCCCAACGAGGATACAGTAGTGGTTGATGGTTCCGCAAGGTGCATTTTTAAATGCCGATCGGACCATGTTAGTCAGAGACTGAACCCATAATCTTTCAGCTTGAGATGCTGAGAAAAGGTTCCCCCACTGTTGATTCCTCTATAACAGAATCAACCTCATCCTGATCCCCTTCAGGCAGGTCGATCCCTGTATGGGACTGTTGCTCTGCTAACAGGCACTCTGAAGGAGGAGACGGAGATCGGCGTGCTTTCCCTGACAGGGAGACAGCGATCACTGTTGACAATCTCTCTCTAATCCTCCCAGAGCTGAGGAAAAAACCTCCTCTGTTACATACACAGGAGCAGGTGAACTGAGGACAGCCAATGGCGTCCCTAGGGGGGGACCAGAGGGGGCCCTGGCCCCCCCAACATTATGCTGTGCCCCACCATGTGCCCCCCCCAAAAAAAAAAAAATATTTTTTCGCTCGGGCTTCTGCTGGGGTAACATATTCTCTCCTGAGAGGGAGAGCGTCCCCAGTCAGCTCCTGTGGGGGATTCCTCCCCCTCCCTCTGCTCGCTGACACTGCATAATGCGAGCGCTCACACAACCACAGCCGCTCAATCTGCTCCTTTCCCTGCATCCTCATTGGCATGGAGAAGAGCGAGTTGCAGGAAGGACTCCACAAGCACTGTGGGAGGGGGGGAGGGGGGCCCAAGCCTTCATCTCAGTTACTGAAAAAACAGACTGATTTCTCCCGTCCTTAGGACAGGAGAACCAGCCTATAAATTCCGAGAGTGGTGACTGCAAGCTGAGCCGAGTGTCAGTCTATGACACTCTTTCACAGCCCAGCGAGTCCAGCCACCCCCCCCCTCACTCTCCTCACATACGAGCAGGGAGGAATACAGCTCCTCCTCCTCCTTCCAGTCCCGCCCACACTGTCCCAGCGTGCTGTATCTGAAGAGAGGGGATGTGTGGGCGGGAAATATGAAAATCGGCAGCATTCCAGGCTGTGTGTGAATGATGCCTGAGATTCTAGCGTAGACCATGGGTAAGTGTGTGCACTGCAGACTGCAGTACACTGTAATCACTGAACTGCATTATCTCCATCCCTTCTCTCCCCCACCTGTCTCCCTCCCCCTCTCCTGTTCTTTCAAGACATTCACAATTTACTTTCGCTTTCAGTTAGGCAGGGAATATACGCATCCACAGATTGCAGGAAAGAAACTTGCATGATTCCCCCATCAACACAGACAGTGCTGACAGGGGAATATCCCTCCTGCCCAGCAATTGTATTCCCCCCGACAAACAGTGATTATCACTAGTGACTATAGCAACCACTAGTGATAATCATAAGAGAATCTGCTCATTAATGGTTCAAATCTCAGCCAGTTCCTGCTGAACCAGCTGAGATTTAAACTGTCTATGGCTGGTCTTAGCTCTTAGGCAGCCCATACATTGATCACTTTTTTTCATTCAACTATTAGGTTGAATGAAAAAAAAAGGAAATTATCCAATTCCCCCATCTACACATTATAGGTGGATGGGGGAATGTTCCCAGTGTGGACCAGTGCTGGAACAACCAGAGTTGCTGTCCTGTCCCGGCTATTCACAGCGCTGGTCTCTGTCTCCATGGCAGCGGCGGCAGCACATTGGAACCCAGTGCTGGTTACTTTATGGGGCTGATGTACAGGAGGGCCAGCTCAATTTGTTGTTAGAGATGGCTGGTCTTAGCTCTTAGGCAGCCCATACATTGATCACTTTTTTTCATTCAACTATTAGGTTGAATGAAAAAAAAAGGAAATTATCCAATTCCCCCATCTACACATTATAGGTGGATGGGGGAATGTTCCCAGTGTGGACCAGTGCTGGAACAACCAGAGTTGCTGTCCTGTCCCGGCTATTCACAGCGCTGGTCTCTGTCTCCATGGCAGCGGCGGCAGCACATTGGAACCCAGTGCTGGTTACTTTATGGGGCTGATGTACAGGAGGGCCAGCTCAATTTGTTGTTAGAGATGGGCTGGGCATGTTCAAAATTCCACATGCCAGAGCCTGCCAGAAAGCCCACACTGCACAGCGCTAATCACAGGCAATGAGACATTTCCCGCTCCGCAGCTCCACAGATCAGGAAATGTCTCACTGTCTGTGATTAGCACTGTGGAGTGTCGGCTTCCTTGTGGGAGATCGGGCATGTGGGATTTTAAACACACCCGAGCCCATCTCTATTGGTTGTAGACAGTTGAGCTCCCTGCAGGTTGCTTATCAGCAGTGGCGCCTTCTCTGACATGCTGATCGGGATGCAATCCAGGTGATGCTCCTAGTCAAATCCTAGTGTTAAATATCAGTGATTTTATTGATCAAAGCCCACACTTTACAGGCATAGAGCCCACATGGCCGCTGAACATACAGTTTATATATATATATATATGTGGTTGTACTCTTGATGCTAATAAATACTGTGTTTATTAGATCTGACTGGGAGCATCACTAGGATCACATCCCGATCAGCATGTCAACAGAGAAGGTTATACAGCATTACTGCTGCTAGGTGACCAGCTGGGGGCTCGGCTCTCTATAACCAATAGTGCCAGCCTTCCCCTGCATGCACCCATAATGTCACCAGCACAAAGTCCTAATAGACTGCCGCCGGTGCCAAGGAGACAGATGCCAGACCAGCGCTGTCAATAACAGGGACAGGACAGCTGGGGAACCCCACAGTGGCAGAACACCAGGGCCCGATGGCAAGACAACCTTTGCAACCCTGATAGTTCTCCCACTGCTTTGGACCCTTATATTTTCTTGGTGTGCTGGTGACATATATCTCTTGTTTTCTGCCACCCTGGTGGGGCCCCAGTATAGTAGGAAGGGAGCTCACTACAGAACATGTGAAAGGGCCCGTTGTGGGACCGTAGTAAAGGGCCCGAGGATATATATATATTTGCATTTTATAGTTGGCCCCCCTACTTTTGTCCCTGTCCCCCCATGTGCCCCCCCTAAATATGAAAGCTGGAGACGCCACTGAGGACAGCCACAGTACCAAGTACCCCTGCGGGGTCTCTACGGTCACTTACCTCTGAACTTCAGGGGAGACTGGTGCAGCAGAAGCATGCCCAAGATCCTCAGAGCCCGATGAGACCCCCTTCGCTTCCTGGAAGATTCAGTTCCGGAGCTTCTGGACGGCATATTCCTAAGCCTAAAGCTGAGGTATTCCAGCCGTAATACACCACTTTTACTGAGAATAGTCTAGCACAATTGCTGCTATATTACAGTTGGTGTCTACTAAAGTGCCTTTCTAGGGGATGCCTGCATCAACCGCCTCTGTGTGCCTTTATACTGTTGCTAGCTCTGTCTGTGCACTTCAATAGCCAGCTATAATGTGCTTTAAAACACGCTGGACGCCCGAACATGCGCAGTAGCGCCGCGGCGCACACCTGAGCGTCATCCACCCGCTCCGCCCCTTTTTTCAGATCGCCTCTATGAATAGAGGCGCGTGCACGGGCACGTGCGCCTTCGGCGCCTTTTTTGAAAACAATAAGGAGCTAGATGGGAGCCAGGGCCCCCTTTGCCGCAGGGCCCGGGGATGGATGAGCGCAGCAACAGGGCAGAGGAGACAGCTTCCCAGCAGAGAACATACCAACTGCCTGGATTTGATTCTGGAAGAAAAAAATCCACATTACAAGAAAAAGAACCATAGCGGCCTCTAGTGTTTAACACAGGTACCGCGGTCTTACATTTTTTATTTTTTTATTTTTTTTCTTGCCTACTATTAAAATTTTTACATTTTCTCAGTAGTAACAGGCATACACAGAATATTAGCGGGAATACCTTAGGTAACAGGCAGAAAGACAAAATAGGCTTGGGGGTCCCTCAATAGAACCAAGTTCCTGAGGGCCCCCACTTACCTTTTCCTCGCCGCAGGACTTTGTTTGGTCCACAGAAGCCCAAACTTCACCTATCACGGCAGGCATTGTAATCAAACCTTCAGGGACCGGGTTCCCAAGGATTCCACTCCCCTGGACCTGTATAGCACCCTGCACAGAAAACATCTTGGTCGTGGGTATGACCAGAGCTCTGGATCCCAGGGTCCAGCTCTCCTAAGAGAAGCATTACAGGCAAAACCTTGCTCTTCTCTGCAAGGCCCGGGTACCGACCGTTTAGCTATGAAGCTTTTTTGGTCGGATCCGGAATAGCTTACTGAGGCCCAAAAGAACCTGTACGCAAGCTCAGTGAAAAACACATGTTTCTTCTTGGCCAACACCTTAGACACTGGCAAAAAACTGAGGTGCTCCCGGATGGGAGGGGCTTATATAGGGGAGGGTACTTCCGGTTTTGGAAGTTGCCAGTGCCAGCACCTGAAGGTATCTATATAACCCATTAGTAATGACTATGTCGCTCTGTGTCCCGTGATGTACGAGAAAGAAATCTTTATTTTTTTATAGAGAAAATATGCTGCGCTGATTCCAGTGCTGGAAATAAAGTGATAAGTGATCAGGGCTGCTGTTATAGAAATCACGGGGCCCCATACAGCCTACCTGGCAGAACACCCCCCCCCCCCCAATATATGAAAACAATATTTTCAATAAAAATACACTAAAATCATTACTAGCGGACACAAACATAAAGGAGAACCTGTGTGAATTAACCCTTTTTTGATTGTTTTTTAACTTTTTTTTTTTAAATGTATAATGTTAAAAAATTTTAAATTATTTTATTTGACAATTTTAAAAAAATGTATTATGTTAATTATATGTTTTTTTTTATATATATAAATACTAATTTCTAAATTGTAAGCCTGTGTGGCCGACATGGAATCTGACTTCTGTTGTCCTAACGTGTGTTAAAAATGCGACGTCGCTCTGTGACTATCATATGCGTTCCAAATGCTGTGGCGTCAAACACCATAGGGCCAAGCTGTAGCCCAATGTAAGATGGATCTACGTAAGGAGTGAACGTGCTAACGCGTACCACTATAACCAAGCCTCTATTTGGATCACCAATCTGCACCGGTCTCTCAAGCCACGTGGCAACCACGTCAAGCGCGAAGTGCACCCTGGCTCTGGAATATGCCGTAGGCTAAAATTCCCGATTACACTGGTCCGGCTTGATGACGTAGAGCTTGAAGCCGCGCATCACATGTTAATGTATTGATGAATCACTCAAGGCTGGTTATAAGTAGGGATGAGCCGAACCCCCCCCAGGTTCCGTTCGCATCCAGAACATGCGAACGGACCGAAAGTTCGTGCGAACATTCGAACACCGTTAAAGTCTATGGGACTCGAACGTGCGAAATCAAAAGTGCGAATTTTAAAGGCTAATATGCAAGTTATTGTCATAAAAAGTGTTTGGGGACCCGGGTCCTGCCCCAGGGGACATGTATCAATGCAAAAAAAAGTTTTAAAAACAGCCGTTTTTTCGGGAGCGGTGATTTTAATGATGCTTAAAGTAAAAAAATAAAAGTGAAATATTCCTTTAATTATCATACCTGGGGGGTGTCTATAGTATGCCTGTAAAGTGGCGCATGTTTCCCGTGTTTAGAACAGTCCCTGCACAAAATTACATTTCTAAAGGAATAAGTCATTTAAAACTGCTTGCGGCTTTAATGTAATGTTGGGTCCCGGCAATATAGATGAAAATTATTGAGAAAAACGGCATGGGTACCCCACCTCCCTCCCAGCCTATTACCAGGCCCTTTGGGTCTTGTATGTATAATAAGGGGAACCCTGCACCCAAATAAAAAAAAGAATGGCGTGAGGCCCTATATATATATATATATACACTCTGAACAGCAGTATACAGGCGGTCCAAACAAGACAGGGACTGTAGGTTTGTTCTTATGTAGAATCTGTTTGTAATTTGGAACAGGTACATTTTTTAAGTGTAGCTCCAGCCAAAAAAAACTATTTTTAAGCTTTTTGGATAACATAGGGAAGGGTTATCACCCCTGTAACATTTGTATTGCTGTCTGTGCCCCTGTTCAGAAGATTTCACCTCACTTTCTGTCCCAATGACAATTTGATTTTGAAAAATTGGGGTTATTAGGGAAACAAGGATTGGTGATAAAGCATCAGTAGAGAGGAGACACCTTTTTCCCATATTAACTCTTACAGGAGAGAATTTACCTTCCCAGGGGTTAATTTCCTATCACTTCCTGTTGTCTACCTCTGTTTGTAAGTAGGAGTCGTTTGTAAGTCGGATGTTTGAAAGTAGGGGCCTGCCTGTATATACTATACGGCCTGCCCTATATACTCTGCAGAAAATTGGACCTTAGGTTTTGGTGGTACCAGAACACTGTAAGCCCTCACAGTTACTCTTGGTGGGCGCTGGAAAGGGCCCTGCTGTGAAATATTGTATCAATAATTGGAATTACATGCCTCTGTTGAACAGGGGCAGAAAAATAGGGCCTTTGGTGGTGCCACAAAACTGTAAGCCCTCACAGTTACTCTTGGTGGGTGCAGGAACGGGCCCTGCTGTGAAATATTATATCAAGGATTGTAATTACATGCCCCTGTTGAACAGGGGCAGAAAAATTGGGTCTTTGGTGGTGGTGCCACAACACTGTAAGCCCTCACAGTTAATCTGTTAAACAGGGGCAGAAAAATTGGGCTTTAGGCACTGGTGCTGGTGCCACAACACTGCAACCCCTCACAGATACTCTAGTTAAGCACAGGAATGAGCCCTGCTGCAAAATATTACAGCAAAAATTGTAATTACACGCCCCCGTTAAACAGGGGCAGAAAAATTTGTCTTTAGGCACTGGTGCTGGTGCCCAGAACCAAAAATGTTCTTAGAAGCTATCAACATGAACATTGAGGAGGAATAGGATAGTCACTCAGCATAACAGGATAGTCACTCAGCATGAGCATAGGCAGTCTTCGAGGGATCTCATTCATAAAAAAATTAATCGGTTACATCAGCATCAGGTGCTTGGTAGCTGGTGTTCCAAGACTGATTAATTTTTATGAAGGTGAGCCGATCAACCGGCTCTGTGGACAGGCGCACTCTGTGATTGGTTACAAAGCCTCCAGCAGCACTGAATGTGTGTTCTGAAAGAACGCTGGATGCAGGACAGGCCAGTAGCTCAATTACATACTGTGCAAGCTCTGGCCAGTGATCCATCCTCAAGACCCAGTAAGCCAGTGGATTTTCGGCTGGAAAGGTCTCCAAGGACTAAAAAATTGTCTAAACGCATCGGTCAGACGACCACCTTCTCCACCGCTCCTTCTGTGACTGACTGAAGCCTCAGCAACACGTTGTCCAGGAGGACCAGGAAATTGTAACCTCCCAGGCTCTGGAAACGCATTGCACAAACCTTTCTGCAAGGCCTCCCGAAGATGTTTCATCCTCTGCGAAGGCTGGATAAGTTCCGCAACCTTACCCTTGTAACGTGGATCAAGAAGGGTTGCCAGCCAGTATTGATCCCTCTCCTTGATCACACGAATCCGAGGGTCCTTTCGCAGGCTTTGCAGGATCAGGGAGGCCATGCAGCGTAGGTTTGCTGAGGCATTCTGGGTCACTAAGGGTGACATGATCCGCAGCCACCTCCTCCCAGCCACGTACAAGTCCATGGGTTTCTGGGGACTGTAGGCTGATGCTGAGTGCTAGGCTCCACCTCCATGCTGACACAATCCTCCTCCTCCTGTGTGAGCGGCGGGCCCGCAGGAATACTATCTGGATAAAGGGGGCCTTGAGAGGTAAGGAAGTCTTCCTCTTCCTCCCTCTGTTCTGCCTCAAGTGCTTTGTCCATTATTCCACGCAGCGTGTGCTCCAACAGGAAGACAAGAGGGACAGTATCACTGATGCATGCACTGTCACTGCTCACCATCCTCGTGGCCTCCTCAAATGGTGACAGGAGAGTGCATGCATCCTTGATCATGAGCCACTGGCGTGGCGAAAAAAATCCAAGCTCCCCTGACCTGGTGCCATACTCACACAGGTACTCATTGATGGTCCTCTGCTGCGTGTACAGCTGCTGCAGCATTGCCAACGTTGAGTTCCACCTGGTGGGCATGTCACAGATGAGGCGGTTCTTGGACAGGTTGCATTAATTTTTGAAGGTCAGCCTGCCGAGCACTGGCATTATATGACTGGCGGAAATGCCCACAGACTTTCCTGGCCTGCCTCAGGAGATCCTGTAAGCCCGGGTACCTGCACAAGAACTGCTGCACCACCAAATTAAGGACGTGAGCCAACCAGGGAACATGGTTCAAGTGTCCCTGTCGGAGGGCGGAGAGGAGGTTGGTGCCATTGTCGCAAACCACCTGGCTGAAGCTGGCGTGGCGTCAACCACCTCTGAGCCTGCCCCTTTTCTCTATTTTTTTTTTATACTTTGAACATAATACCAATATTTGGAGGAGATACATCTCGGAGAGCTGTGCTCACGATCATTGACTGTTCAGAGCACCATATACTTCCGGAACCGCTGGCCCTTTGGATCCATCGCCTGCTTGCAGAGGAGGGAATTGAAGGATTCGCTCTTGGAGCCTGATTCCACGTTTTTGCGTTTTGTGTATACATGCCTGGCAGATCCACCGCCGTATGGTGAGTTGGGTCCACTACTTCGGGTAAGAGTACCCTGTTCTCTCCCCCATTCCTGGAAGGTGAGTACCCTTTTCTCTCCCATTTCTGGAAGGTGAAGGCACTCCCGGGTGTAATTATCTACTGTGAATCACATCCTCCCAAGAGATGGTCAGACAGTGTGTTGTCCTCATATGTCACTGCTGACCTCTGATGTCTCAATTTCATGGACTATTACATTTTTAGTTATCATTATCACTGAAATTAGTACTGTTTAGTTTTTTTTGTTCACCCATAGTTGCACATGGGTTGTGTCTCTGAATATAGTTACATATTACCATTTATGTCATTGCATTCATGGTTTGATGTATGAATAATGACCACACATGAATTTATATTATAGTTTTTTAATACAGTGGTTCCAATAGTCACCTATCATATTATCCACGGTTAGCACTTTGTTTTCAGTATTGGTGATTCTCCTGCAACTTCATATCGCATGAGGTCTTTTGTACACACTCACTGTGCGTTACATTTTTGTTGCGCCTTTTCACCAGGAGTTACATATTTTTTTACCTCATTGTTTTATATTTAGCCTTCTTTAAGGTTTGGTTGGGTTCACTTACCCAACATATTTTCAGCGCTACACTTTCTATTCACATATTTGTTCACAATCAGTCTTATTGTTGTGTTGGCTGCTCACTTTTGGGGTTGACGCAGTATTTTACCATATTTTTTTTTTATACAGTTTCGTTTTTTACAGGACAGGGAAGCCGACAGAGCCATGGGAGGGGGCTTAGCACAGTGACCCCCCCCCCCCACACTGGGGGGGGGATCAGAAGCAGGCAGAACAGAGAGGGGGATCGGTGCGGGGGAAGCAATTACAGGAACGATTCCCAGTGTCTGTGTCTCTCTGTGCAGCACCTGAAAGCAGGAAGGAGGGAGAGAAATCAGCTTTCAGCTGCTGCAGAGAGCCGTACAGGGCATCTTTCTGTAATTGCCCTTAAGCCCGACCACACCGATTTCTCCTGCTATTCGGGCCCCCCTGTGTGCCCGGGCCCTCTACAGGAGGACTGGTGGTCCCCCCCTATCACCGGCCTCGGATTCTTTTAAAACAGAGGTAGACCCACAAAAATATACGTGATATCCATATAACAACTAAAGAATAAATATAGAAAGACCACATGTGAAATATAAGACATAAATGTCCAGAGAGTTTTGAAAAAAGGTGACCACATCCACCTGAAGCCGTCAGGTGTGATGAAACACGTAGGGCGGAGCCTGAAGGAAGAATGTCCCTAAGTCAGCGATAGAAAAAAAGCCATAACATACCCGACCCCCACCCCCACCTATACAGAGCTTTTATCTCAAAACTTCTAACTCCTCTCCACTACAGTACCCCCCATCCCCCTTACTCTCACCCCTACTACAAAGCTCTCTTTGCCGCTGTCTTCATCTGCACCCTCAATGAATGCTCTGTGCCTTTAACATATTAGACAATAATGTATTTGGCGTGTTACTCGCGCGTTCTGCAGCCGGTGAGAAGATCAGCTAATAGATTTGTTACTGTGACGCTGCAGAGATTAATGTTGCATTGAGGAAATTACCCATGACCTTTTAAACAGCCTCTCGGCAAATGTATTTCAGATTGTGTATTGAGATAAATTATTTTTGCAGCGAATGTTTATAAATTACTGGCATGGTTTTAATTTGTAATAGGAAAAAAAAAGGTCTTATGTATTTGGTGCAACAATGAGAGCATAGCCAGACCATCTATTATACCATCGCAGTGACCGCACAGAGATCCTGGAATGTTCGGGTGGTAAAAGTCATCCAGCAAATTGAAGTTTTTGACCTACTGTAACAAGATCGGTACTTGGTCAACTGATCAGACAAAGAGTAGGGAGAAGTTCACACGGCGGCAGTCTCTGAAAAGCAATCTGCGGTGATTACTTTTCAAAGGGTAGTAGAGCAGCAGCTTCCAACTGCTGAATGCAATTTTCCATATGGCAGTATTGCATGGAACATGCCAAGCATTTGACTCGCGGTTGCAGCGTGGTCCCACTGACTTCAGTGGGAGAGTTTGACAGGCAGTTCCGCCTCTCAGACTTGACATGCCAAGTTAAATGTGACGCAAAGTATTGCAGCTAAGGCATGTGTATCCAGGGCCGCCATCAGGAATTTTGGGGCCCCTTACACAGCTTCAGGCATGGGCCCCCTGGAGCAGAGAACTGGGGGGGGGTGCTGCCACCCCACATTGAAAGCCCGCGAATTAAGAAGCGGGAAGGGGTGCCACCGCGAACTGAGAAGCAGGGGGGGCGCCGCAAATTGAAAAGCGGGTTTGGGTGTTGACGAACAGAAAAAAAAGGGGGTTGCCATCCGGGCCCCTTACAGGTATACTGACGAGAAAAAATAAAAAAATAAATAGGGAGTTGCCATCCAGCATCCAGGCACCTGGGGACCTCCGGGCCCCTTACAGGTATACTGACGAAAAAAATAAAATTAAAAAAAGAAAAAGAAAAATAATAAAAAGAAAAAAACAAGGGGGTTGCCATCCGGGCACCTGGGGACCTCTGGGCCCCTTACAGGTATTCTGACTAAATAAATAAATAAATAGGTGTACTGCCTGTACCCCCCTGATGGCAGCCCTGTGTGTATCACAGGGGCGGATCCAGAGTCTAATCTCGGGAGGGGCATATTTGCAGGCAATTTGTAGGGTGGGAGCAGCCAGGTGGAGGGGAGGACAGGGTGGGAGCAGCCAGGTGGAGGGGAGGACAGGGTGGGAGAAGCCAGATGGAGGGGAGGTAAGTTCTTACTTTGGAGGATAATAGAATCTTTGGCTCCTTCCATCCGACAGCCTCGTGGTCTCTCTTCCTCTTCCCCCTCCTGCTCGGCATGCTGGGGGCTGCAGTCCTCTCAGGGAATCATCCTGGGCCTGCTGGTATCCTAGACTACATGTCACATAATGCTCTAGCTTCTAGTTTCCCAGCCATTGGCTCTGAATGTAGCCAATAGGAGCAGGCATTGGCAGACGAATGCTTGAGTCGGCTCAAGGAGGGGTGGAAATCCCCCCGCAGCTGCGGCTCTGCCTGTGTCTCTTCACAGAGCCTGTCAGTTTCGGCGCCGCTGCCTAGTCCTGATGGGAGGACGGCATCAGCACAGCCTGCTCACTAGTTTTTCGGGGGGGGGGCAACTAACCCGTTGCCCCCCCCCTGGATCCGCCCCCGGTGTATCATCCACTTCGCCTGCCTTGTTAGACTTTCGGTTAGGCTCTAAAAACACCACCAAATCTGCTGTTTTTACTACCTACACTATATTACCAAAAAGTATTGCCTTTACACACACATGAACTTTAATGGCATCCCAGTCTTAGTCCGTAGGGTTCAGTTTTGAGTTGGCCCCGCCCTTTGCAGCTATAACAGCTTCAACTCTTCTGGGAAGGCCGTCCACAAGGTTTAGGAGGGTGTCTATGGGAATGTTTGACCATTCTTCCAGAAGAGCATTTGTGAGGTCAGGCCCTGATGTTGGATGAGAAGGCCTGGCTCGCAGTCTCCACTCTAATTCATCCCAAAGGTGTTCTCTCCGGTTGAGTTCAAGTTCCTCCACCCCAAACTCGCTCATTCATGTCTTTATGGACCTTGCTTTGTGCACTGGTGCGCAGTCATGTTGGAACAGGAAGGGGCCGTCCCCAAACTGTTCCCACAATGTTCGGAGCATGGAACTGTCCAAAATGTCTTGGTATGCTGACGCCTTAAGAGTAGTGTTGAGCGGACCCGAACTGTAAAGTTCGGGTCCGTACCGAATTTTGGCGTTTTCCCGACCCCGGATCCGGACCCGGATTTTGCGCTAAAGTCCGGGTTCGGGTCCGGATTCGGGAATTTAATGGCGCAGTTAGAAATGCTTCAGGGGCCAGCCAATCACCATTTGATTAGCTGGTGTGCCCTTAGAAGCCATCATAGCCATGCCTACTAATGGCATGGCTGTGATTGGTCAGTGCAACATGTGACCCAGCATGTGACCAGCTTCTATATAAGCAAGAGGCACACAGCACAGATCGTCACTCTGCTTTTAGACAGTGTAGGGAAAGGATCCTGGCTGCTGTTGCTGTGAGGGAGAGAATTATATGATAGGAGTTAGTCCTGATTCTGCAATCTACTGATAGAAAAGATAGGGAGACAGTGTAGTGTAGTGTAGTGTAGGGGCAGGATCCTGTTTGTGCTTTCAGGGAGAGAGATTTAGATAGGAGTCCAGATTGAGAGATATAATAGCTCAGCGATCTGCATAGGTTTATCTGTTTGTGTTGCAAGCTCAGTGCACCAGCACTGCATTACGTTGAGTGATACACCTATTCCATTTAGTGGCTGTATTGTGCTCTTGCTAAAAGACCCATTTCGGGCAGAAAAAAAAAAAAAAGGCACTTTATTGTGCTTTTGCTAAAAAGACCCATTTTTGGGCCCCAAAAAAAAAAAAAAGGCACTTTATTGTGCTGTTGCAAAAAAAAAAAAGGCACTTTGTTGTGTGCAAAAAAGACCTATTTTTGGGCAAAAAAAATATTTTGCAGTGTATATCTCTAGTTGTGTGAAATAACCAATTTCTATATATTTTTCTTGTACTATGCTATACTAAAAAAAAAAAAAAAACTTTTTTTTGAATAGCATTCTCTGCAGCTGTGCGATTCAGTGGTTATATACTGTTGGGGTTGTTGTGCTCTTGCAAAAAATGCCATTTAGGGCCACAGAAAATATTTTGCAGTGTGAAATACACATCTGGAGGTGTGTGAAAAAACAACATTATTTTTGAATAGCATTCTCTGGCCTCTGCAGCTGTGCGATTCAGCGGTTATATACTGTTGGAGTTGTTGTGCTCTTCCAAAAAACGCCATTTATGGCCACAGAAAATAAATTGCAGTGTGAAATACACATGTGGAGGTGTGTAAAATAAACAATTTCTATATATTGTACAGTGCTATACTAAAAAAAACAACATTTTTTTTGAATAGCATTCTCTGCACTTCTATAGCTGTGCGATTCAGTGGTTAAATACTGTGGTTGTGTTGTGCTCTTCCAAAAAACGCCATTTAGGGCCACAGAAAATATTTTGCAGTGTGAAATACACATCTGGAGGTGTGTGAAAAAACAACATTATTTTTGAATAGCATTCTCTGGCCTCTGCAGCTGTGCGATTCAGCGGTTATATACTGTTGGGGTTGTTGTGCTCTTCCAAAAAACGCCATTTAGGGCCACAGAAAATAAATTGCAGTGTGAAATACACATGTGGAGGTGTGTAAAATAAACAATTTCTATATATTGTACAGTGCTATACTAAAAAAAACAACATTTTTTTTGAATAGCATTCTCTGCACTTCTATAGCTGTGCGATTCAGTGGTTAAATACTGTGGGTGTGTTGTGCTCTTCCAAAAAACGCCATTTAGGGCCACAGAAAATATTTTGCAGTGTGAAATACACATCTGGAGGTGTGTAAAATAAACAATTTCTATATATTCTTCTTGTACAGTGCTATACTAAAAAAAAAACCTTTTTTTTTTAATAGCATTTTCTGTAGCTGTGCGATTCAGCGGTTACGTGCTGTGGGTGTGTTGTGGTCTGGCAAAAAACGCCATTTAGGGCCACAGAAAATATTTTGCAGTGTGAAATACACATCTGGAGGTGTGTAAAATAAACAATTTCTATATATTGTACAGTGCTATACTAAAAAAAAAAACATTTTTTTTGAATAGCATTCTCTGCACTTCTATAGCTGTGCGATTCAGTGGTTAAATACTGTGGTTGTGTTGTGCTCTTCCAAAAAACGCCATTTAGGGCCACAGAAAATATTTTGCAGTGTGAAATACACATCTGGAGGTGTGTGAAATAAACAATTTCTATATATTTTCCTTGTACTGTGCTATACTAAAAAAAACAACCTTTTTTTTTTTGAATAGCATTTTCTGCAGTTCTGTAGCTGTGCGTTTCAGCCATTACGTACTGTGGGTGTGTTGTGGTCTTCCAAAAAACGCCATTTAGGGCAAGATCCTAAATTTGGAAAATATGAGGGGAAGGTCAAAGGGACGTGGTGGCCCCGGTCGTGGTGCTGCTGGTGGAGCTCCTGTTGCAGGGAGAGGACGTGGTGGATCTGTGCCAGCTACACGCACAAGTGAAACACCTTCCTCAGGTGCGAGTAGGCGACCGAGCCTGCGGCGGTATTTTGTCGCGCCTAATGAGGCTGTACCAATGTTTAGGCCAGGACAAGTACAGGCGATAGTAGATTGGGTTGCTGACAGTGCCTCGGGTTCCTTCACATTGTCTCCCACCCACTCTTCTGATGAAAGATCAGAGTTGGCACCTGAAGCCCATGTCCATCAGTCTTTCACCTCACCCCCTTGCAAATCAGCCAAGCAGTCTGAGCCCCAAATCATGCAGCAGTCTCTTCTGCTTTTCGATGACTCTGTTAGCAGGGTTTCCCAGGGCCATCCACCTAGCCCTGCCCCAGAAGTGGAAGAGATTGAGTGCACCGATGCCCAACCACTTATGTTTCATGATGGGTACATGGGAGGACCATCGCAGCACGTCTCGGATGATGACGAAACACAGGTGCCAACTGCTGCTGCTTTCGCAATTGTGCAGACAGACATGGAGGGCAGGGGTGAAGACTGGGTGGAAGATGATGTGGAGGACGATGAGGTCCTCGACCCCACATGGAATCAACGTTATGCAGGTGACCAGTGTAGTTCGGAGGAAGAGGCGGTGGTCGCACAGAGCCACCAGCACAGCAGAAGAGGGAGCAGGGTGCAAAAACGGAGCATTCGTCCCCTAGACAGTACATCTACTACTGCCCAACGCAGCAAGGGACCGAGCACACCAAAGCCAGGTCCAAGGACTTCCCTAGCGTGGCAGTTCTTCACACAGTGTGTTGATGACAAGACACGAGTGGTTTGCACGCTGTGCAATCAGAGCCTGAAGCGAGGCATAAACGTTCTCAACCTGAGCACAAGCTGCATGACCAGGCATCTAAGTGCAAAGCACGAGCTGCAGTGGAGTAGACACCTCAAAAACCAAGAAAGGTCTCTGGCTCCTCCTGCTTCCTCTTCTGCTGCAGTCTCGGCCTCTTCATCCACCTCTGTAGTGACAGTGGCACCTGTCACCCCGCAAACAGAGGATCTGCCAGCAACACTACCACCTGGGTCACCAACCATCTCCACAATGTCCCATGGAAGCGTTCAGCTCTCTATCTCCCAAACATTGGAGCGGAAGAGGAAGTACCCCCCTAGCCACCCGCGATCCCTGGCCCTGAATGCCAGCATTTCAAAATTCCTGGCCTTTGAAATGCTGTCATTCCGTCTGGTGGAGACGCAGAGTTTTAAAAGCCTGATGGCATTGGCTGTCCCACAGTACGTCGTGCCCAGCCGCCACTATTTTTCCAGACGAGCCATCCCTTCCCTGCACAACCAAGTGGGGGACAAAATCAGGTGTGCACTGCGCAACGCCACCTGTGGCAAGGTCCACCTAACTACGGATGCGTGGACCAGTAAGCACGGTCAGGGACGTTATATCTCCCTAACAGCACACTGGGTAAATGCAGTGGCGGCTGGGCCTGAGGCAGATAGCAGTTTGGCGCATGTCCTTCCACCACCGAGGATTGCAGGGCGCTTCAGTTTGCCTCCTGTTGCTAACTCCTCCTTCTCCGCTTCCTCATCCTCTACCGCCTCCTCATCCATTCAGCGTAACACCTTCACCACCAACTTCAGCACAGCCAGGGGTAAACGACAGCAGGCAGTTTTAAAACTTTCCTGTTTGGGGGAAAATCCCCACACCGCGCAGGAGTTGTGGAGGGACATGGAACAACAGACCGATGAGTGGTTGCTGTCAGTGAGCCTCAAGCCCGGCCTGGTGGTGTGCGATAATGGGCGAAATCTCGTAGCAGCTCTGGGTCTAGCCGGTTTGACGCACATCCCTTGCCTGGCGCATGTGCTGAACTTGGTGGTCCAGAGGTTCCTTAAAAATTACCCCAATATGCCAGAGCTGCTGCAGAAAGTGCGGGCTGTCTGTGCGCACTTTCGGCGTTCTCACCCTGCTGCTGCTCGCCTGTCAGCGCTGCAGCGTAACTTCGGCCTTCCCGCTCACCGCCTCATATGTGACGTGCCCACAAGGTGGAACTCCACCTTGCACATGCTGGCCAGACTGTGCGAGCAGCAGCAGGCAATAGTGGAGTTTCAGCTGCAGCAATCACGCGTGAGTCGCTCTGCGGAACAGCACCACTTCACCACCAATAACTGGGCCTCCATGCGAGACCTGTGTGCCTTGTTGCACTATTTCGAGTACTCCACCAACATGGCCAGTGCCAATGACGCCGTTCTCAGCGTTACTATCCCAGTTCTATGCCTCCTTGAAAAAACGCTTCGTGCGATGATGGAAGAGGATGTGGCACAGGAGGATGAGGAGGAGGAGGAGGAAGCGGGATCATTTCAAAGGCTTTCAGGGCAGTCTTTCACAAGTGGCTACGAGGGTGGGTTCCTGCACCAACAAACGCCAGGTACACAATTGTCCGGCAGAAAGGGCACAGTTCTGGAGGATGACGAGGTGGAGGAGGAGATGGAGGAGGAGGAGGAGGAGGAGCCATGTTCACAGCAGGGTGGCACTCAGACCAGCTTGTGGCCATTACTGGTGCGTGGCTGGGGGGATACAGAGGACACAGACGATACACCTCCCACAGAGGACAGCTTTTCTTTGCCTCTGGGCAGCCTGGCACACATGAGCGATTACATGCTGCAGTGTTTCCGCAACGACAGCCGAGTTGCCCACATTTTAACTGGTGCTGATTACTGGGTGGCCACCCTGCTGGATCCCCGTTACAAGGACAACGTACCGTCCTTAATTCCCTCACTGGAGCGGGATCGTAAGATGCGCGAGTACAAGCGCACGCTGGTAGACGCGCTGCTGGTGGCATTCCCACCTGACAGCGGGCGTACGGTGGAAGCACAAGGCGAAGGCAGAGGAGGAGGAAGAGGTCGCCAACGCAGCCGGGGCACCGGCAGCACCTCAGAAGGCAGGGTTAGCATGGCCGAAATGTGGAAAAGCTTTGTCAGCACGCCACAACAACCAGCACCACCAGCTGAGATGGAACGTCTTAGCAGGAGGCAGCATTTCACCAACATGGTTGAGCAGTATGTGTCCACAGGCCTACACGTACTGGATGACGGGTCTGCCCCCTTTAACTTCTGGGTCTCCAAATTGGGCACATGGCCTGAGCTTGCCGTTTATGCCTTGGAGGTGCTGGCCTGCCCTGCAGCCAGTGTATTATCTGAACGTGTATTTAGCACGGCAGGGGGCGTTATCACAGACAAGCGCAGCCGCCTGTCCAGAGCCAATGTGGACAAGCTCACGTTCATTAAAATGAACCAGGCATGGATCCCACAGGACTTGTCCGTACCTTGTGCAGAATAGACATGTATACCGGTGTTGTGACAAAAACTGTCCGGCCATCGGATTGTGCCCGGCCCGTACTGCGCAGGCGCAGCGCTTGCGCAGTACAGAGGACAAGGAGATTTACAAAATCTCCGAAGATGAACGGCGCCTGCGCTGTGAGTGCAGGTTCAAGCCCCACCATCCAAGAGGACATACGGTAGCACATAGTAACAGGGCCCCTCACGGGCTCGCTTCGATCGCGGCCTTGCTTGGCTCGGCTTGAACCACGGATGGTGTGGCCTTCACCTGAACTCAACACGCAGGCGCCGTTAGTCTTGGGAGATTTTTGAAATCCCCTTGTCCTACATACTAAGCAAGCGCAGTACAGGGCGGACACTATTCGACAGGGGACAGAATTCGACACATCACCGGCCTTACCCAGCCATTGTTGTATTTTTGAACCAGTGTTGGCTACCTCGTCCTCCTCCACCGCCGCTTCCACCTACACAGCCACATCCACCGCCACCTCAACCTCCTACTCCATATGGACCTCGTCCTGCTAGGCCAAGATTAAAATTTTTATTTTATTTTTTTGTAGCGCACAGATCCTTTCCCCCTTACCTGCCTTTATGTTGTTGGCTCTTCGCAGGAGGGAGAAAGGCACACCGCACTACCAGCCCGTATCCTCCTATATAAAGAGGTTGAGCGGTGTACTTGACGGGCCGTGTCCACAGCCGGAGTCAAAACTCCTCCAGAGGATGATTCTCACCTCTACTGTAGGTAGAGGCAAGTCCATTAATTGCCAGTAAAGTCAATGTCCACACCAGCTGAAACTCCAACTCTTATTCTCTCATGGCAAAATAAACTGTACTCAGATAGAAAAGGTTAGAGCAAAGAAACAGGACAGCTTAAGGTGTGGAGGAGGTCCAGGCACAAACGTAGCACATTCACTTCACTGCTTAGGTTTCTCAAACAGTTTTTGGCGCACGGTCTCTGCCACAGACATTGAGGTTGGTCTCTGCCACAGACCGGGTGTACAAGGCCCCTGCCACGGGCCTGGAGAACTTTGGTCTCAGCCACAGACCAGGGTGTATAAGGCCCCTGCCACGGGCCGGTTGAATAAGGCCTCTGATACAGTCAAGGTGACCTTGAGCTTCTCCTTCTATGAACCTAGCCCATATCAAGGGGAAGACATCTCTCCAGGGAGTCAACAGACCATTCCTTCACCGTGACTCCCGCATCGGTCCATCAGAATGATCCTCCCTTCCCTGGAACAGGGTCCCCTACACGAGGCGGCTCTGGACTCCAGGCTTTACTCCCGCCCCTAGGCCTCCATACCCAGGGCAGCAAGAACTCCAGGATAGTACCTCACCCCGGGCTAAAGGTGCCCGAGATGGAACAGGAACACATGCACCCAGGCCGAAGGCACCTGGGCGCGGACCCCACTGGACATCAGCCCCCAGGCCAAAGGTCTGCCCCTTTTATATGCTCTCCCGGCATGCACAGCAGGTTCCCCGCCCCGCTGTACTACTGCCAAGAGGGGACACAAAAGGCGCCACCTGTAGGCCGCAGGGAACTGCACACCAATACTGTCCCCCGAGGACAAAATGGTCCATGAATCCTACAGAATTAGGGTATTTGAGCCTATTTACCACTCAAACACTTTCCTTAAATTTAGCACCCCGCTACATTTTTATTTCAAAGTATTTTATTTTCCCACTAGCTTATCCATTAAATTAAATAATTTATTCCAGAAAGGGCGTATTCTGGGGCATTCCCACCATATGTGTGGCATCGTGCCGTTGAGTTTCTGAGGTTCTTAATGACTTCCTGTACCTCTTCTGCTGAAAAGGGGGCCTCCAGCATATTTTTTAATTTTTAAATTTTTTTTATGTTCTTTTAAGTTATTTCCTATCCACATTTGTTTGCAGAGCACTTGCCATGTTCTTAACAACATTTTGCTGCCATCTGCAGCCCTCTAGCCCTTTCCATTACTTTTTTAGAGCCTTTTTAGTCGTCAGAAGTCCGGGTCCCCATTGACTTCAATGGGGTCCGGGTTCGGGTTAAAGTTCGGTCCCGAATCCGAACTTTTTTCCGAAGTTCGGCCGAACCCGCCGGACCCGAATATCCAGCTACCCGCTCAACTCTACTTAAGAGTTCCCTTCATTGGAACTAAGGGGGCCAAGCCCAACCCCTGAAAAACAACCCCACACCATAATCCCCGCTCCACCAAATGATTAGGACCAGTGAACCCGCGTGATTCAACTCCAACCATGGTAGCGACAAACCGAAACCTCCTGATTCACTAAGCCTGTAACAGTTCAGCAAGGAAAGGTGGCCAGTGTTCGTTACAAAATCTAGAGTCACTTTGGAGAGAGAAGCTGAAAAATATTTTGTTACACAATTGGCTCATTCACAGAATCACTCGAACTGAACACCACTAATACAATATTGTCCGGAGGGAGTGGCTTTGGGCAGCTCAAGGAAAGGCAGACTTCTAAAGAGAAAGTTAAAGCAGAATTATAAAAAATTATTTTCCAAAAGTGCAAACTATGCAAAGCCCATATTACTAATTCTGTTTCAACTTTCCATTCTACTGTCAGCACTTACTGAATTAAAATTGAATACCATTATTTCCTCACGTCCTTTGATGCACTGAACCCACTTCTGCCCACCTCCTGAATTCTAAGTGCTCATCAATTGTGACCATTGAGACTACAGCATGACGTTGTCAGAAGCATTTAAACACTCCTGTTCCATGAAAGCTGCTGGTCTAATTCCAGCATCCTGGTTTTGGCTGTGATGCATTCTTTCTGTCCACCTGCAAGGTGATTGATGTGGCCAGTCCCTGGGTGGAGAGACCAAAGCTGATTTAAGCCAGCCAAGCCTGCAGTCTTATGCTTGTGATATTGCATTTGTAACAAGTTCTTCAAGTTCCCTGTTTGTCTGTACTGCTCTGCTGTTTGGATTCCCCTGTTTTTGACCTTGGATTGAAACTCGAACTACGCTTTGAACTCTGCCTGCCTTTTTGACTAAAGATTTGACCCTGCCTATTCTGAACCTTGCCTGCCTTGTACCTGGACTGTTACTGAACCACTCTGCCTGTCTTTCAACCACAAGTACCTGTTGGCTGTGCTCAGTTTGAGTCTGTCCCGGCTTGGTGGACAGGCACTATAGAATTGTGTATAAGATCTGGGGGCAACTGAGTACTGGTAGGCCTACTTGCCTTACGGGAAAGGGGGCTGCTATAGGTGAAGAACACAGAAGCCAGCTATAGTGTCTGACCACCTGCACTAAGCGTGACAGACGTTGCCCCATCTGCGGTCCCACAATTATTATTTTTATACAGGTTTTATATAGCACCAGCAGTTTGTGCAGCACTTTGCAAAAAAGGGGGAAACAGTATAGTTACAATCAAATTCAATACAAGAGGTTAGGAGGGGGTGGAGGAAGTAAAAGTTCCCTTTTTTTAGGTGGAGTCAGGATAGGCTTTCCTGAAGAGGTGCGTTTTCAGGGATCAACTGGTGAATAGAGTAGGAAATAGCCAGACATATTAGGGTAGGGAGTTCCAGAGGATGGGAGAGGCTCTGGAGAAGGCTCCGAGGTGAGCGTGGGAGGAGGAGATGAGGGAGTTAGAGAGCAGAAGGTCAAAGGAGGAGCAGAGTGGATAGGAGAGGCTTTGGAGAAGTCCTGAAGGAGAGCATGGGTGGAGGAGACAAGGGAGTTAGAGAGCAGTAGGTCTTAGGAGGAGTGGGGAGGTTGGTTTGGTTGGTATTTTGAGTTGAGGTTGGTAATGTAGCTTGGGGCAAAATTGTAAATGGCTTTGCATGTTGTTTTTAGTACTTTGAATTTCATTTCTTGGGTGATCAGAAGCCAGTAAAGGGATTGGCAGAGAGAGGTGGAGGACAATGAGTGGAGGTCAGTGGAGGGATTGGCAGAGAGGGGTGGAGGACACTGAGCAGAGGCCAGTGGAGGGATTGGCAGAGAGGGGTGGAGGACACTGAGCGGAGGCCAGTGGAGAGATTGGCAGAGGGGTGTTGAGGACACTGAGCGGAGGCCAGTGGAGGGATTTGCAGAGAGGGGTTGAGGACACTGAGCAGAGGCCAGTGGAGGGATTGGCAGAGAGGGGTTGAGGACACTGAGCGAGGGCCAGTGGAGGGATTGGCAGAGAGGGGTTGAGGACACTGAGCGGAGGCCAGTGGAGGGATTGGCAGAGAGGGGTTGATGACACTGAGCGGAGGCCAGTGGAGGGATTGGCAGAGAGGGGTTGATGACACTGAGCGGAGGCCAGTGGAGGGATTGGCAGAGAGGGGTTGATGACACTGAGTGGAGGCCAGTGGAGGGATTGGCAGAGAGGGCTTGAGGACACTGAGCGGAGGCCAGTGGAGAGATTGGCAGAGAGGGGTAGAGGACACTGAGCGGAGGCCAGTGGAGGGATTGGCAGAGAGGGGTAGAGGACACTGAGCGGTTTGTAAGATAGATGAGTCTGGCTGCAGCATTCATGATAGACTGAAGGGAGGATAGCCTGTGTAGAGGTAGGCCCATGAGGACCGAGTTTCAGTAGCTGAGGTGAGAGATAACCATGGAGTGGATTAGTACCTTGGTGGTATCATTGGTTAAGAAGGGGCAAATTTCGGAGATGCTACAGAGGTGAAAGCGGTAAGATTTGGACAGTGACTGGATGTGGGGCTGAAAGAAGAAGTCAGAGTCCAGGATTACACCTAGTACCCTGGTATGAGGGGATGGACTATTAGTTGTGCCATTGATCTTGATGGAGAAGACGGGAGGGGGTACATGGAGGTGCAGATACTATGAGCTCAGTTTTGGAAAGATTGAGTTTGAAGAAGTGGGGGGACATCAATACTGATATGTTGGATATTTAATTTGTGATGCCAATCCGCCAAAGCACTGCCTCCACCTCAGAGATGAGCTCAGGCATGTTTGGATCCTAGTCTCAACCTACCTAAGCTATCCTGCCAGAAAACCGACACAGCGCCCTGCCAATAATTAGTGGCCAAGGCATTCCATGCACCTCAGTTGCAGGTATACACATCCTTTGTATACTTGTGGCTGTTAGGTGGGGAATGCCTCAACAGGGAGCCATTTAATAGATTCCTAAAGAGATAACTCGGACGGGTTCAGACTAGGATCCAAACATGTCTGGGGTCATTCCTACTCCCCCTCTTACAATTCCCATTCAGCTCCCCAATCCCACCCTACAGATAACTAAACCACCCTTCGCTCCTGTTCCTTCTCAGCTCAGCTACTGCTCTTGTTAGCACTTTGCACCACGTGAAACACCCAACAATTTGGTAAAGGACAAAAAAAAACACATGAATTGTTATGAAACTGCTTTAATTTACTTCAGGAATGCAGAATGAAATGCACCCTAAAACAAAATGGGGGTAGTTCCCATTTTTGATGTCACATGGTATTAGCTCATTGTTTTTTTGGTACACAAATGCAATATATTATCCAATTTCTGATAAAATATAAAGGATGAAATTGCGCCAAGTAAATAGATACCCAACATGTCAAACCTAGTGCATACCCGTAAGACAGCAAAAAACGTTGCTACTCAAATTTGTCCATAGACCATGCTTTAATTAGACCCCTGATGTCTCCCCTGCTCTCAATTGATAAGCTAATGGAGTGCAGATCATGGTTCACTAGCTTTTTCCCGAGCCACAAAGTGACAGCCAAAACTGGAAGTAAAAATGTCCTATTTAAGGATCGCCTATCAGTGCTGACTGGTCTTCAGCTTGTTCATTGTATTCAGGAAATACTTCCTGTTACTGACCCGGCTCTCTCCTGATTTTGGAGTCTGCTTAACCAGTGTCGGACCTCAGCTTCATCCAGATTATGATTTGGTACTGCACTGTCCAATCACTGCTGGTCTTGTCTTTCTCTGTGACTCTATTATTGCCTCTGTTTCTGCTTTACATTATCGCCTAGAGCCTGCTCTGGACTAATCCAGTAATCAGCTGCAGATGTCCATGTGTACTTCTGCTGATGTCACTGGTGGACTCTGCCATCATGAACCTGCAGCTTAGCCAAAGTTCCCCTTTAACTTCTACTGGTTCTTTTTACAGTTCTGCTGACTGCTTGGCTGCCCCTCCTGGCTGTATGTTCTGCTGGCTCTTTCTGGTCAGCATCTTCTGGTACTCATGATGTTCCTCCTGTCCCTTGGCACCACCTAAAAAATAAAGAAAAAAAAATTTGAGCTAGGTGCGTAATAAAGTGAAAAACTAAGTATGTGAAAAAATTGAATATAAGTGTAGCGGCCTCACCCTCTCTCTCTTCTTTAACGATTACTTTGGTTTCGGTCTAGGGGTACCTTGAAGGGGAGAGCGAGGTGCGCCACGGCCCATGTCCTCTAGATTACAGCATGTAGAGGTGAAGGCCAGAATCAGATTACACCTGGGCTGTGTATACGCTCAGAGCCAGGTCTGTTCTGCTGATAACCCCCCTTTGCTCCCAGTAATTGGAGTACCACACACTGAAAAATGTCCAACACTTATTTATTCCATAACGGCAAACAAATAGTCCTTTGCGAGCAGACAGTTTGAGACCCATAGAACAGTTCAGTATTGGTGGGGAGTAGGTCAAGGCACAATCCTCAAAGAAATTAACCGTTGAGGTTTCACCAACGGTTGCTAAGCACAGTGGCTGTTAAATGGACTTTTGGTACAGAGTCTCTTCCAGCAACTCTAGTGAACAGGAACTGGAGTTCCCTTTGCTACGTTGCAGCCCCTGTCAGGGGGAAGACATCCCTCCAAGGGAGTTACCAGAGGCCCCGCCGTCACCGGATTAATGCTGTACCGGGCTATTCGGAAGGGTTACACTCCCCGGCCTCCTCACCTCAGATACGGGTCCCAACACCTTAGGGCCCCTCAGACTCCTCCACCCTCGCGGAACCCAGTCGAAGTTACTGGGTCCCAGGCCTTGGCCGTATTACCTCACCCCAGGCTTAAGGTGCCTGGGATGGACTCCATCCCTCGCTCCGGCCAGGTCAAGGGCACCTTGGCCCGGAACTCCGGAACGCCAGCACCTAGGCTGAAGGTGCCTGGGCGCGGCCGCGTCCTCCAACTCTGAACCCCGAAGTCAGGGCGTCCTCCCCTTTTATCTCCTCTCCCTTTGCGTCACAGCGGGTTCTACCGCCCCGCTGTACCGGCGCCAGGAAAGGACAAAAAGGTACAGTCTTGTGGTGCAGGTTCAACTCCGACCTAGGGCGACAACGCATCCTGCAGGCCACAGGGAACCTTGCACCACCAGAGTCCTCCAAGAACCACAAAAGAGATTCTCAGATTCTCTAACAATTTAGTACATCTGGGTTAAATAACCCAGATGCTCCCCCCCAAATTTAAATACCCGCTACATAAGTATAACAAAATCCGTGATGGACGTCTTGCGGCTGTGCACTATAACCCTCATATGGGGCACAAAAAGGTATAGACATCTGAGAGTGCAGCGCTAGATAATAAACTCAGTGAACATAAAATCAATATGTATATACAGTGATTCCTTAATGGTCAAAAGTGAAAATTAGTGACTCATAACCACAATGGGTAAATAAATGTTTTGATAATAGTCCACATAAGATTACTGCTATCACAATAAAAACTTGCAAAATATGTGAAAAAAAAGTTCATATAGATAGATATCCAGTGAAGATTTTCCAGTGTAGAAACATGGATACAATCATTCAGATGTTGTGCTACCCGCCACCTAGGATAAGATTGGAGGCTTACCGAAAAGCCTGCGGCCACCCTTATTCAGGGGGGTCAGAGAAGGCTCAGAAGATTGATGGTGTCCACACTGGAATGTTGGGGGCTTCCTCCACAGAGAATCCGCTGGCCGGATCAATGGCATTAATTGATTAGTCTCCTGTTTGGCTGTCACAGCCACTTGGGCTTGTCCAATCAGCTCTGAGTATCGTTTTTAATGTAGCCTATGGTTTCGCTTTTCCGCCCCACTAGGTGTATATAAAGCGCACGCGCAGGTGCGTGCACGTACCCCTGATGACGTCAGTAACAATTGTGGTTATGAGTGACTCATTTTCACTTTTGACCATTAAGGAATCACTGTATATACATATTGATTTTATGCTCACTGAGTTTATTATCTAGCGCTGCACTCTCATATGTCTATACCTTAGCACCACCTGTCTCACTCTAAGAGGGGTGCTTGGTCTGGAGATACAAAAGAAGCTGCCCTAGTCATGTCGGCCTCCTATCAGGTACATGACACTGTCCCATTGCTATCCCATAGGCTGCTAGGAAAATTTAGTTTTGTTTCTCTATGATCAGTGGAGCAAGAGTTGATTACTCTGGGCTGCTCAGTGTTTCACATGCTGCTTTTCTGCTATTCCCCCCTGTCTTCTAAAGGTTTTCAGAAGCATAGTGGGAAGGAGGACAGCTCAGGCAGCCTAAATATTTATGGAACTACAACCAATCCCTGGGGAGGTATGCCAAGAAGGTGGAGGGAGAGCCCATAAGAGCCCATAAGTAGTCTGAGGCCTGGCAACGAAGGAGCAAAGTTATTGGGTCCAGTCCTGCAGGAAGCGGCCCCTGTGCAAGGGCTCTGCCCCTCTGATGCAGGAAAGCCAGAGGAGCCAGAGCGAAGACATTGAGGTCTTAGCTGGGGGGCCTACCGAAGAACCTTTTGTCCAGTGAGTGAGCTGGGTCAAGAGGAGGCTCACTGGAGAGAGCCAGGCGGAAGTTGGTGGAAAGAAGTCCAGCTATCCTGGGGGGTTGTGAGTCTTCATCTCCTTCTCTGGGAAGAGCCCTGTGGATATCAGCAGTAGGCAACCGATGATCCTGAGTGAGTAAATGACATCCTTTACTGAGGAGAAGTGATAGTATGGTGCTTTTAATCTCCTAGGGGAGTACAGGTCACTATCAGTGTAAAACAGGGTTTCCTAACTTTCTAAACAAATTCCAATTTATTGTCCGTCAGAATTTAGGCAACCCACTGTAGCCAGTGGGAGTAGAAAACGCCCCCAGCATCAGTGGGAGTAAACGATGCCCCATCAATGGTATTAGTGGGAGGAATAGTGCCCCATCATTGGTATCAGTGGGTGGAATAGTGTCTCATTATTGGTATCAGTAGAAGGAATAGTTCCCCATCATTGGTATCAGTGGAAGGAATAGTTCCCCATTATTGGTATCAGTAGAAGGAATAGTGTCCCATCATTGGTATCAGTAGAAGGAATAGTTCCCCATCATTGGTATCAGTGGAAGGAATAGTGCCCCATCATTGGTGTCAGTGGGAGGAATAGTGTCCCATCAGTGGTATCAGTGGGAGAAATAGTGCTCCATCATTGGTATCAGTGGGAGGAATAGTGCCCCATCATTGGTGTCTGGGGGAGGAATAGTGCCCCATCATTGTTAGTGTCAATTGTGGGTATCCCATGCTCCCCCATCCCTATCCAAGTTCCTGTGCCAATAAAAAAAAAACTAAAAGAAACCCCTAGACTGTTTCCTGAATCGGTGAAAGAATGAAAAAAATGCTGTGTGCCTGGCTGTGTGTGTGCCCTGGGAGGAACTAATGAGTAGCAAAGCAAAATGTTGCAATCAAAATCCTGTAATCCAGCAACACACTCAGTAAATGAAGTTACATTGAGTGAAGAGCAAAAAATATAAAAGTGATTAATTGGACTTCTTATAAATTCCTCTCTAGGTAGAATCCCAAGGAATACACCGGCATAGAATTACAATAAGGCAACATAATGACACAGCTGGAATGTTAATCTGAGGACAATCTCTAAGGAACCATTGGCCTAGTAAATGCTGAAGACCCGACAATTAGGGATGAGCTTCGTGTTCGAGTCGAACACACGTTCGACTCGAACATCGGCTGTTCGATCGTTCGACGAAGATCGAACGATTTGGGCCGTTCGCGCCAAATTCGAGTGACGCGAACGGCCCACAATGCACTATGCCATCGCAGTGTCATCCAGGCGCTGTGATTGGCCAAGCATGCACTGTGACCCCGCATGCTTGGCCAATCACAGCGCCGGCAGCGAGGAGAGCAATGATTGGCCACAGGCAGGATGCCTGTGGCCAATTATTGCTGAGGGGGTTTAGTACACGCCCCACACTATAAAAGGCCGCCAGCACGGCGGCCTTGTGTAGTGTGTTCCGGAGCAGGGAAAGAGAAGCATAGGCAGGGACAGTGTCAGTTTTTTCCTTTACTAATCCTGGATTCCGTGTGTTTAGGGACAGAGAAGGATAGGTAGGGAGAGTGTCAGTGTGTCATTCTGTGCTAAACCTTGTTTGTAGGGACAGAGAAGGACAGTGAGGGAAAGTGTCAGTGTGCTATTCTGTGCTAATCCTTGTTTGTAGGGACAGAGAAGGACAGTGAGGGAAACTGTCAGTGTGCTATTCTGTTCTAAACCAATCTTGCTGAACCGTATTTGAAATCCTTGAGTTTAGGGACAGAGAAGGACACTCGGGGAAACTATCAGTGTGCTATTCTGTGCTAAATCTTGTTTGTAGGGACAGAGAAGGACAGTGAGGGAAAGTGTCAGTGTGCTATTCTGTTCTAAACCAATCTTGCTGAACCATATTTGAAATTCTTGCGTTTAGGGACAGAGATGGACACTCGGGGAAACTATCAGTGTGCTATTCTGTGCTAAATCTTGTTTGTAGGGACAGAGAAGGACAGTGAGGGAAACTGTCAGTGTGCTATTCTGTTCTAAACCAATCTTGCTGAACCATATTTGAAATCCTTGAGTTTAGGGACAGAGAAGGACACTCGGGGAAACTGTCAGTGTGCTATTCTGTCCTAAACCAATCTTGCTGAACCATATTTGAAATCCTTGAGTTTAGGGACAGAGAAGGACACTCGGGGAAACTGTCAGTGTGCTGTTCTGTTCTAAACCAATCTTGCTGAACCATATTTGAAATCCTTGAGTTTAGGGACAGAGAAGGACACTCAGGGAAACTATCAGTGTGCTATTCTGTGCTAAATCTTGTTTGTAGGGACAGAGAAGGACAGTGAGGGAAAGTGTCAGTGTGCTATTCTGTCCTAAACCAATCTTGCTGAACCATATTTGAAATCCTTGAGTTTAGGGACAGAGAAGGACACTCAGGGAAACTATCAGTGTGCTATTCTGTGCTAAATCTTGTTTGTAGGGACAGAGAAGGACAGTGAGGGAAAGTGTCAGTGTGCTATTCTGTCCTAAACCAATCTTGCTGAACCATATTTGAAATCCTTGAGTTTAGGGACAGAGAAGGACACTCGTGGAAACTATCAGTGTGCTATTCTGTGCTAAATCTTGTTTGTAGGGACAGAGAAGGACAGTGAGGGAAACTGTCAGTGTGCTATTCTGTCCTAAACCAATCTTGCTGAACCATATTTGAAATCCTTGAGTTTAGGGACAGAGAAGGACACTCGTGGAAACTATCAGTGTGCTATTCTGTGCTAATCCTTGTTTGTAGGGACAGAGAAGGACAGTGAGGGAAACTGTCAGTGTGCTATTCTGTTCTAAACCAATCTTGCTGAACCATATTTGAAATCCTTGAGTTTAGGGACAGAGAAGGACACTCGGGGAAACTATCAGTGTGCTATTCTGTGCTAAATCTTGTTTGTAGGGACAGAGAAGGACAGTGAGGGAAAGTGTCAGTGTGCTATTCTGTCCTAAACCAATCTTGCTGAACCATATTTGAAATCCTTGAGTTTAGGGACAGAGAAGGACACTCGGGGAAACTGTCAGTGTGCTATTCTGTTCTAAACCAATCTTGCTGAACCATATTTGAAATCCTTGAGTTTAGGGACAGAGAAGGACACTCGTGGAAACTATCAGTGTGCTATTCTGTGCTAAATCTTGTTTGTAGGGACAGAGAAGGACAGTGAGGGAAACTGTCAGTGTGCTATTCTGTTCTAAACCAATCTTGCTGAACCATATTTGAAATCCTTGAGTTTAGGGACAGAGAAGGACACTCGGGGAAACTGTCAGTGTGCTATTCAGTTCTAAACCAATCTTGCTGAACCATATTTGAAATCCTTGAGTTTAGGGACAGAGAAGGACACTCGTGGAAACTATCAGTGTGCTATTCTGTGCTAAATTATGTTTGTAGGGACAGAGAAGGACAGTGAGGGAAAGTGTCAGTGTGCTATTCTGTCCTAAACCAATCTTGCTGAACCATATTTGAAAACCTTGAGTTTAGGGACAGAGAAGGACACTCGGGGAAACTGTCAGTGTGCTATTCTGTTCTAAACCAATCTTGCTGAACCATATTTGAAATCCTTGAGTTTAGGGACAGAGAAGGACACTCGTGGAAACTATCAGTGTGCTATTCTGTGCTAAATCTTGTTTGTAGGGACAGAGAAGGACAGTGAGGGAAACTGTCAGTGTGCTATTCTGTGCTAAACCAATCTTGCTGAACCATATTTGAAATCCTTGAGTTTAGGGACAGAGAAGGACACTCGGGGAAACTATCAGTGTGCTATTCTGTGCTAAATCTTGTTTGTAGGGACAGAGAAGGACAGTGAGGGAAAGTGTCAGTGTGCTATTCTGTCCTAAACCAATCTTGCTGAACCATATTTGAAATCCTTGAGTTTAGGGACAGAGAAGGACACTCGGGGAAACTGTCAGTGTGCTATTCTGTTCTAAACCAATCTTGCTGAACCATATTTGAAATCCTTGAGTTTAGGGACAGAGAAGGACACTCGTGGAAACTATCAGTGTGCTATTCTGTGCTAAATCTTGTTTGTAGGGACAGAGAAGGACAGTGAGGGAAACTATCAGTGTGCTATTCTGTGCTAAACCAATCTTGCTGAAGCATATTGCAAATCCTTGTGTTTAGGGACAGAGAAGGATAGGCAGGGGACAGTGTCAGTGTCTTTGTTGCTAAGCCTCCTGCACAGTATACACCTGAAGGTAGCCCTTATTGCTGTTTTTCCCATCTCCCTGCAGGCCATCCATTAAAATGTCTGCAAGGCAAACAAGGAGAGGCAGACAGTCAGGAGGCAAAAAAAGAGGGCAAGCAGGCTCTGTGTCTGGGGGCAACAGTGCTGGTCGTGGACGCGGTGCATTGTCATCAGCACGTGGCCATGGGACACGCTTGTCCTTCTTTTCGGCAGCTGGACATGTTGAGCCACATCATGCCGAAGACATGGTAGAGTGGATGACCAAGCCCACCTCATCCTCCTTATCCTCTCTCACCCAGGCTCAGGGTACTGGCAAAGCAGCTGCCAAAGCGTCCTCTTCTCTGGTATCAATGTCATCATTAGTCACTCCTTCCCTAGACCCACCATGTCCTCCTCCTGAGGAGTCCCCCGAACTGTTTGAGCACAGTGTTGGGTACATGCTCCAGGAGGATGCCCAGCGTTTCGAAGGATCTGATGATGATACCCAGCTAGAGGAAGGCAGTAGCGTGAGAGCAGAGAGAGGGGATGCTCAAGAAGGACACCAATCTGGCAGTCATGCTCCAGCAGCTGCAGCATACTGCCAGATTGGCTCCAGTGATGAGGAGGGAGGGGATGATGAGGTCACTGACTCCACGTGGGTGCCTAATAGGAGAGAGGAGGAGGAGGAGGATGAGGAGGAGGCACATCTTCAACGAGGCAGGATGCCCTTGGGTGGCCAGCGTATGGGCAGCACACCGACGGAATCACACTGCAGAGCTCCGCCTGTGCAGGGCGCTGCCTCTGCCCGTCATTCAAAAAGTTCTTTGGTGTGGGCCTTTTTTGAGGCGAGTGCATCAGATCGCACAGCTGCTGTTTGCAACATATGTCTCAAGCGTATATCGCGTGGCCAAAACATCAGCCGCTTGGGCACCACATGCTTGATCAGACATATGTTGACCTGCCATGCAGCTCGTTGGCAAGCCTACCTTAAAGACCCACACCAAAGAACAAAGCGGACCTCTCCTTGCACCGCATCAGCTGGGATCTCCAACCCCACTATACCATCAGTCCTCTCTGAAACCTGCACTGAGAGGAATGAAGGTGTAGAATTAGGTGTGTCACAGCCAAGTACTTGTGGCCACTCTGCTAGCAGTACACCGATGTCCGATTCTAGCAGGCAAATTTCCCTGCCCCAGCTGCTGGACCGTCGAAAGAAGTTCACTCCCAGCCATCCACATGCCCAGCGGTTGAATGCTAGCTTGGCTAAATTGCTAGTGCTTCAACTGCTGCCTTTTCAGTTGGTAGACTCGGCCCCCTTCCGTGAGTTTGTGCAATGTGCGGTTCCTCAGTGGCAGGTTCCCAAACGCCACTTTTTCTCACGGAAGGCGATTCCGGCTCTCTACAGGCATGTGGAAGGCAATGTCTTGGCCTCGCTGGACAGGGCGGTCAGCGGTAAGGTGCATATTACCGCTGACTCATGGTCCAACAGGCATGGACAGGGACGTTACCTTTCTTTCACGGCCCATTGGGTCACTCTTTTGGCAGCTGGGAAGGATGCAGGACAAGGTGCAGTAGTGTTGGAGGTTGTTCCACCGCCACGCCTCCAAAATGCTACTACTGGTTGTGACACACCTCTCTCCTCCACCCCCTCCTCTTCTTCTTCCTCCATGGCCTCTTCCTGTGGTTTGTCCTCGGAACCAGCGGTGCTCCGTAGGCGTTCAAGGGGCTATGCAAGTACGCAGGCAAAAAGATGCCATGCCGTGCTTGCGCTGGTGTGTTTGGGGGACAGGAGCCACACTGGGGCAGAGGTCCTGTCTGCTCTGCAGGGGCAGGCCGAGAGGTGGTTGACGCCATGCCAGCTTAAGCCAGGAATGGTGGTTTGCGACAATGGCACCAACCTCCTCTCCGCCCTCCGACAGGGACAACTGACCCATGTGCCCTGAATGGCTCACGTCCT
This sequence comes from Rana muscosa, assembly GCA_029206835.1. Taxonomy (NCBI): domain Eukaryota; kingdom Metazoa; phylum Chordata; class Amphibia; order Anura; family Ranidae; genus Rana; species Rana muscosa. The sequence goes on from CM055118.1 coordinate 416,240,039, forward strand.
TAACCTGGTGGTGCAGCGGTTCTTGGGCAGGTACCCGGGCTTACAGGATGTCCTGAGGCAGGCCAGGAAAGTCTGTGTGCATTTCCGCAGATCTTATAATGCCAGTGCTCGCCTGGCTGAGCTGCAAAAGGAGTTGAACCTGCCCAAGAACCGCCTTATATGTGACATGCCCACCAGGTGGAACTCAACGTTGGCCATGCTGCAGCGGCTGCACATGCAGCAGAGGGCCATCAATGAGTACCTGTGCGACTACGGCACCAGGACAGGGTCAGGGGAGCTCGGGTTTTTTTCACCACGCCAGTGGGGCATGATCAGGGATGCATGCACTGTCCTGGCACCATTTGAGGAGGCCACGAGGATGGTGAGCAGTGACAGTGCATGCATCAGTGACACTGTACCTCTTGTCCACCTGTTGGAGCACACGCTGCGTGGAATAATGGACAGGGCACTTGAGGCAGAACAGAGGCAGGAAGAGGAGGACTTCCTTGCCTCTCAAGGCCCCCTTTACCCAGACAGTGTTCCTTCTGTCCCACCCATCGCACAGGAAGAGGAGGAGGAGGAGGAGGATTGTGTCAGCATGGAGGTGGAGGCTGGCACTCAGCATCATCAGCAGCAGTCTTTTAGGGATGATTTACAGTCCCAAGAAACCAGTGGACTTGTACGTGGCTTGGAGGAGGTGGCTGCGGATCATGTCATCCTTAGTGACCCAGAGGACTCCGGACTGAATGCCTCAGCTAACCTACGCTGCATGGCCTCCCTGATCCTGCAAAGTCTGCGGAAGGATCCTCGTATTCTTCGGATCAAGGAGAGGGACCATTACTGGCTGGCCACTCTCCTTGATCCACGGTACAAGGGTAAGGTTGCGGACCTTATGTTACCGTCGCAGAGGGAGCAGAGGATGAGACAACTCCGGGAGGCCTTGCAGAAAGGTCTGTGCAACGCGTTCCCAGAGACTGGGAGGTTACAAACTCCTGGTCCTGGACAACGAGTTGCTGAGGCTTCGGGCAGTCAAAGAAGGAGCGGTGGGGAAGGTGGCCGTCTGACCGATGCGTTAAGACAATTCTTTAGTCCGCAGCCCCAAAGTATGATCGGTTCCAGCAACCATCGCCAGCGTCTGATATACATGGTGCAGGAATACCTAGGGGCAAGGTCAGACTTGGACACCTTCCCCACCGAAAATCCTCTGGCTTACTGGGTCTTGAGGATGGATCACTGGCCAGAGCTTGCACAGTATGCAATTGAGCTACTGGCCTGTCCTGCATCCAGCGTTCTTTCAGAACGCACATTTAGTGCTGCTGGAGGATTTGTCATGGATCACAGGGTGCGCCTGTCCACCGACTCGGTTGATCGACTGACTTTCATCAAGATGAACCAGTCTTGGATCACCACCAGCTACCACACACCTGATGCTGATATAACAGACTAATTGATTTTAAAATGTCACATCCCTTCAAGACTGATGCTGATGCTGAGTGCCTGTGCTGTTATGTTGACTGGCTATCCTCCTCCTCCTCCTCAATGAACCGATTAATGATGATAGCTTGGAAGATCATTTTGGTTTATGGGTGCCACCACCAGTGGCTAAGGCCCAATTTTTCAGCCCCTGTTTAACAGGGGCGTGTAATTACAATTTTTGATGCAATACTTTGCAACAGGGCTCATTGCTGTGCTCCAAGTACAGTATCTGTGAGGGGTTGCAGTGTTGTGCCACCAGTGGCTAAGGCCCAATTTTTCAGCCCCTGTTTAACAGGGGCGTGTAATTACAATTTTTGATGCAATAATTTGCAACAGGGCTCATTGCTGTGCTCCAAGTACAGTATCTGTGAGGGGTTGCAGTGTTGTGCCACCAGTGGCTAAGGCCCAATTTTTCAGCCCCTGTTTAACAGGGGCGTGTAATTACAATTTTTGATGCAATACTTTGCAACAGGGCTCATTGCTGTGCTCCAAGTACAGTATCTGTGAGGGGTTGCAGTGTTGTGCCACCAGTGCCTAAGGCCCAATTTATCAGCCCCTGTTCAACAGGGGCATGCAATTATAATTATTGATCTAATAATTCACAGCAGGGCCCATTGCTGCGCCCACCAAGAGTAACTGTCAGGCCTTACAGTGTTGTGGCACCAGCACCACCATCAAAGGCCCAATTTTTACTACCACTGTTCAACAATTATATGTTATTACAATTCCTGATATAATAGTTGACAGCAGGGCGTTCCAGCACCCACCAAGAGTAACTGTGAGTGCTTACAGTGTTGTGCCAACACCAACACCTAAGGGGCCAATTTCTGCAGAGTATATACGGCAGGTCCCTACTTTCAAACATCCAACTTACAAACGACTACTACTTGCAAACGGAAGAAGACAACAGGAAGTGAGAGGAAATCTACCCCTTGGAAGGAAAATTCTCTCCTGTAAGAATTAATATGGGAGAAAGGTGTCTCCTCTCTACTGATGCTTTATCACCAATCCTTGTTTCAATAAAAACACCACATTTCAAAAACAGTTGTCATTGGGACGCAAAGTGAGGTGAAATGTTCTGAACAGGGGCACAGACAGCAAAACAAATGTTACAGGGGTGATAACCCTTCCCTATGTTTTTCCAAAAAGCTTAAAAATAGGTATTTGGGCTGGAGCTACACTTAAACAATGTACGTGTTCAAAATTACAAACAGATTCTACATAAGAACAAACCTACAGACCCTGTCTTGTATGCACCGCCTGTATACGGCTGTTCAGAGTATATAGGGCCTTTTTTATTTTGTGTGCGGGGTTCCCCTTAATATCCATACAAGACCCAAAGGGGCTGGTAATGGGCTGGGGTAGGGGGGGGGGGTGTGATGGGGTAGCTATGCCATTTTTCTTAAAGATTTTCATCCATATTACCGGGACCAGACATTACATTAAAGCCGCAAGCAGTTTTAAATGGCTTTTTTTTCCTTTAGAAATGTAATTTTGTGCAGGGACAGTTCTAAACACGGGAAACACGTGGCACTTCACAGGCATACTTTAGACACCCCCCCAGGTACGATATTTAAAGGAATATTTGACTTTTTTTTTTCACTTTATGCATCATTAAAATGACTGCTCCCGGAAAACGTCCGTTTTTAAAACTTCTTTTTGCATTGATACATGTCCCCTGGTGCAGAACCCGGGTTCCCAAACTCTGTTTCGGACAATAACATGGAAAATAGTCGTTATAATTAGCACTTTAGAATCCGAACGTTCGCATCCATTGTATTTAATAGGGTTCTAATGTTCGTGCGAACTTTCGGTCCGTTCGCGGGTTCTGGTGCGAACCGAACCCGGGGGTGTTCGGCTCATCACTACCGACAATGCTGAATATTGCATGGAATGGAAATAAAGCAGACATCCATGATAAATCAAACAGGCCTTGGTGTGAATTGGTTGCTACACCTGGCACACTCGGCTTTTTTTTATCTTGCAAACACAGAACCTGGGAGGGATAAACCACCTGCATGCTGTACATATAGACATGTGCATGAATCATTGATATTAATGCACTCATAGTGGCAGGGCCGCCATCAGGGGGGTACAGGCAGTACACCTGTAAGGGGTAAGGGGCCCGGAGGTCCCCAGGGGCCCGGATGGCAACCCCCCTTTTTATATATATTTTAATTTTTTTTATTTTTTTTTATTTTTAATTTTATTTTTTATTTATTTTTTTTTGTATTTTTTTTTGTAAGGGGCCCAGAGGTCCCTAGAGGCCCGGAGGTCCCCAGGGCCCTGGATGGCAACCCCCCTTTTTTTTTTTTTATAAAGTTTTTATTTTTTTTGTAAGGGGCCCAGAGGTCCCCAGAGGCCCGGAGGTCCCCAGGGCCCCGGGTGGCAACAACCCCCCCTTTTTTTTTGTGTGTTCGACAGCACCCAAAGCCCCCCCGACCCCAACAAAGCACCCCCCGCTTCTCAATTCATGGCACCCCCCCGCTTCTCAATTTGCGGCAGCCCCCCTGTTCTCCTCTGCTCCAGGGGGCCCATGCCTGAAGCTGTGTAAGGGGCCCCAAAATTCCTGATGGAGGCCCTGCATAGTGGTAGGCTCCACATAGCTGACTTTACAATGAGGTATCACTTCATAGGCTGTGGGTACACATTGGGCCAGATGGTCCCATTTAGTTAACAGACAGACCTCCCCAAAGGGTTAGAACTGTGTGATTGAAGCCGATTGACCCTACGTTCACACCTACGTGTTTTTTTTTTGTGCGTTTTGCAGTTTGAAAGAAACGCACTACAGTCCATTTAACAGGGTTTCCTATGGGTATAGTTCACATCTATGCGTTTTGTGGCCGGTGCGATTTTGGAAAGGGTCGGGGGACTTTTTTCCCCCGCGATTTGCGGGTAATAGACTTAAATGGAGCTGCGCCAGAAACGCATTTGGTGCATTTTTTGATGCGATTTTTGATGTGTTTTGCAGTTCTTATTTTACCACTGTATATAGCTGGTTGCTAAGCAGGGGGCCGCGAAGCCAGCCGCCGCATCCTTAGCAACCGATGAGTCATCAGCTGTCTGCTAAGCGAAATGTAAAAAGAAAAAACTAAATTTGCCGGCAAAAACATTCTCGAAAAAAAATGGCGTGGGGTCCCCCCCCCCCAGGTCCATACCAGGCCCTTCAGGTTCAGATTCGGAGGGGACCCCACGCCAATTTTTTTTTAAAAAATGGCGTGGGGTCCCCCCCAAAATCCATACCAGACCCTTATCCAAGCATGCTGTCCGGCAGGTCAGGGAGCGGAGGCGACAAGCGAGCGCCCCCCCTCTGAACCATACCAGGCCGCATGCCCTCAACATGGGCGGGGTGGGTGCTTTGCGCCCCCCCCCACCCCAAAGCACCTTTCCCCCATGTTAATGAGGACAAGAGCCTCTTCCTGACAACCCTAGCAGGTGGTTGTCGGGCTTATCAGAATCTGGAAGCCCCTCTTTAAGAAAGGGGCCCCCAAATCCTGGCCCCCTCCCCTATGTGAATGAGTATCGGGTACATCGTACCCCTACCCATTCACCAAAAAAGCAGTGAAATGTAATAAAAACACAAGAGCCGGTTTTTGACAATTCCTTTATTAATAGCTCTGTCTTCTCTAGCCGTCTCCTTCACTGGAACACCCCCCTTCCCCACGGGCAGAATCTTTGCCCGGAAGTGGGTGCAAATACCTTAGACAGGTATCTGCACCCCCCTCCCCCTGAAAGGTGCCAATTGTGGCACCAGAGGTGGGGAGGAATCCGATGAGCGGAAGCTCCACTTTAGGGTGGAGCTCCACTTTAATTGGTTAAGCATGTGATTAGAAACTGAGGCTCTAAAAGACTTCAAAATAGGGTGGGCTCGGGGCGCAGAGCACTGCGCCCGAAGCCCACCTAGTTGTGTGACCCATTCCCCCGATTGGCCAAAGGGAAAAGAGATCCTATTGGCCTTTGAGAAGGAGGGAGGAGACGCACGGCGAAAGCCGCCGTGATGCCGAGGAGGAGATACGCAGAGGAAGCCAAACCGGCTGCCCCCCCCCCCCAAAAAAATATACCACCAGCCGCCATAGGTGTCTGCAATAAAACAGTACAGCCAACCTTCCTGTTAAGCAGTTGCCCCGCTTTTGAACTAATGGGGTCCAGGCCCAGTACAGAGTGGCTGCAGTGGCGGCTGGTGCTCAAAATGTTTGGGGGGGGCGCAAACAAACTGAAAAAAAAAATCATCAATTGCCGCCAATGTGCCCATTAAACGCAGCCACTGTGCCCAAACGCCATCAGTTTGCACCCCCAAATGCAGCCAGTTTCCCCCCAAATGCAGCCAGTTTCCCCCCAAATGCAGCCAGTTTGTCCCCAAATGGTGGTGCGCTGAGGAGGAGCCTAAACTGCCAACGGTGGACCTAGGGTTGCCACCTTTTCTTCAAGTCAAACCCGAACACTTTAGCGGTGCATGGCAAAAAAAATTGTAGTATACACTATAGGATTGTAAAGACCTGGGACACCTTTGGGTGCACTAAGGAAAGCAATAATGCGGCACGCTTTATTGGACAGTGTTACCTCCTGTAACACAGGGGTCATTGTCACCCCCCTTCATAAAATACGGGTCAGTGTTACCCCCTCCATAATTAAGGGGTCCCCCATAGAGGACCCCCATTAGGTCCCCTTATATTAGCACCCCCCCATAGAGACCTCTATTAGATCAGTGAACCCCCCATCAGTGTCCCCTGCCCCTAAAGACCCACATTAGACTGCCTTACCGAGAGCCGTTTCGAGACAGAAAGTGCGGGAGCCGGAGTTTGGGGGCGGAGCGAAGCTGCTCTACTGTAGTGCTACAGTATTTTCCTTCTTTCCTTCCATTGTGTGGGGGTCTTGGAGAGAAGGCAAAGTAGAGGCAGGTGCTGCATCGCTGTGCCCAGTGTGTCGGCAGGACACAGGAATCAAAACACATCCGAACTTGCGCACTCACTCACAGGGCCGCTGTTAGGAATCATGGGGCTACTCGCCCCCTGAGGGGGAAAGAGGTGGGAGAGGGAGGTAAGAAAGGGTGAGAGGAGGAGGTAAGGGGGTGAGGAGGCAGAAGAGAGAGGGGGTGAGAGAGAGAGAGAGGGGGGAGGGGATTGGGGGTGTGAGGGGGAGTGGGGTGAGAGAGAGAGAGAGGAGGGGTGGGAGAGGGGTGGGAGAGGGAAGGCGGCTGAGAGGGAGGAGGGGTGAGAGAGAAAGGTGGTAAGAGAGGGGGTGAGTAGCTGACACAGAGGGTACTAGCTGACAGAGGGGGGGAGTAGCTGACAGAGGGGGGAGTAGCTGACAGAGGGGGGATGCTGAATGAGAGGGGGAGTAGCTGACAGAGGGGGGGTAGCTGACAGGGGTGGAGCTGACAGGCGGGGGGTAGCTGACAGAGGGTGGGGGTAGCTGACATGGGTGGAGCTGACAGAGGGGGAGCTGACAGAGGGGGGGGAGTAGCTGACAGAGAGGGGGTAGCTGACAGGGGAGGGTAGCTGACAGAGGGGGGGGGAGTAGCTGACGGAGAGGGGGGTAGCTGACAGAGGGGGGTAGTTGACAGGGGGGTAGCTGACAGGGGGGGTAACTGACAGAGGGGGGGTAGCTGACAGAGGGGGGGTAGCTGACAGAGGGGGGTAGCTGACAGAGGGGGGGAAGCTGACAGGGGTGGAGCTGACAGAGGGAGGGGGAGTAGCTGACTGAGAGGGGGTAGCTGACTGAGAGGGGGTAGCTGACTGAGGGGGGTAGTTGACAGGGGGGGTAGCTGACACAGGGGGGATGCTAAATGAGAGGGGAAGTAGCTGACTGAGAGGGGGTAGCTGATAGGGGGGTAGCTAACAGGGGGGGTAGCTGATAGAGTAGGGTGACTAGACATCCCCGGTTTCAGGGGACAGTCCTCGGATTGAGGACACTGTCCCCGGACCAAGTCTGTCCCCGGTTTTGTCCCCGGATTGGATTTGAACAGGGGCTGGGGCAATTTCAAAGACAGTGCAGAATAAAAAAAATAAAAACCTGAATTACACACCCCTGCTCCTACTAGCTTAGGGGGTGTATTTCTTTCCATTATCTGTGCCCCTTTCTGATGATCATGTGCTGGTCGGAGCGGAGGGAATATTTTTTCAGTTATTGCTCCGCTCGCATGTTCTTCTGCCTTGGCTCAAGTCTCAGCCAGCCACCTGCCTGTTTATTTCCTTGCCGTCCCTGGCGGAGTGATCTTCCTCTGCTCCCCACCCAGTAGTAGTAGGATTGGGGGTGTGAGGGGGAGTGGGGTGAGAGAGAGAGAGAGGAGGGGTGGGAGAGGGGTGGGAGAGGGAAGGCGGCTGAGAGGGAGGAGGGGTGAGAGAGAAAGGTGGTAAGAGAGGGGGTGAGTAGCTGACACAGAGGGTACTAGCTGACAGAGGGGGGGAGTAGCTGACAGAGGGGGGAGTAGCTGACAGAGGGGGGATGCTGAATGAGAGGGGGAGTAGCTGACAGAGGGGGGGTAGCTGACAGGGGTGGAGCTGACAGGCGGGGGGTAGCTGACAGAGGGTGGGGGTAGCTGACATGGGTGGAGCTGACAGAGGGGGAGCTGACAGAGGGGGGGGAGTAGCTGACAGAGAGGGGGGTAGCTGACAGGGGAGGGTAGCTGACAGAGCTCCCACCCAGTAGTACCTGGGGCCCAGGGAGTGAGACTTGACAGGCTGTGAGGTGGCGGTGATGGGCAGAGAGTCGCTGATTGCCTCCATTACTAGTAAAAAAAAGAATATGTCCCCGGATTTCATTTAAAAAATCTGATCACCTTATGATAGGAGGGTAGCTGATAGGGGGGTAGCTGATAGGGGTGGAGTAGCTGACTGAGAGGGGGTGTGACTGACAGAGGGGGGAGTGGCTGACTGAGAGCAGCAGGCTGACAGAGGGGGGTGAGTGGGCAAATTAGAACAATACCTCAGTGAGGACTCAGACACAGCAGAACACACGCCAGGCAAGGAGGCGGGACTCCAGGCGGCTGCGATCACCCACAGTCCAGCCCGCCTCCACACGTGACCAGGTCCACCTGGCCAATCACAGCCCCTCGTGTTCGCCGCCTGCACGTGACCTATTCAGCAAATCACAGGCTGAATAGGTATGCCTGCTGCCCATCGCTGAGCTCCACTCGGAGGCGGAGCGCACAGGCAGTAATGGCGGGCGCGGGAATCAGGATGCGCCGCTCTAGGTTGAACTGCTGATATGTGCCCGGGTTTCAGGCGGCTTGAAAACCGGGCACATGTGTCCAAGCCCGGACTGTCCAGGTCAAAACCGGACAGGTGGCAACCCTAGGTGGACCCCAGAAGAGAAGGTTCAGGCCCGCTCTGTGCAATACAATTGCACAGAGCAGGTAAGTATAACATGTTTATTATTTTAGAGAAAAAAACACAAGCCTTTACAACTACTTTAAAGAGGAGGTCCGCCCACCTCACGAAAAATTGAAAGGGTATGTAAAGGTAAGAAAACTTTTTTTTAAATAACAAACATGTTATACTTACCTCCACTGTGCAGCTCGTTTTGCACAGAGTGGCACCGAACCTGGTCTTCTGGGGTCCCCTCGGCAGCTGTCTCGGCTCCCCCCCCCGCAAGAACTCCTCACTCCTCACCCACTCCTCACTCGCATGGTGAGGAGTTCTTGCGGGCGCGCTCCCGTGATACAGCCGACAGCCATAGCCGCTCACTGTATCACTCGGCCCCGCCCCCTGGTGCGCCGCGTCATTGGATGTGATTGACAGCAGCGCGAGCCAATGGCTGCGCTGCTTTCAATCAACCAATGAATGCGCAGAGAAGCCTGGCCGAGAAGCAATCGCGTTCACGGCGCGGGACTTTCGAGGGGTCAGGTAAGTAAACGGGGGCTCGGGGGGGGGGGGGGCCAATCCACAGATGTTTTTTCACCTTAATGCATAGAATGCATTAAGGTGAATTTTTTTTTACCTTTACAACCCCTTTAAAGTCAGCAGCTACAAATACTGCAGCTGCTGACTTTTAATATATGGACACCTATCTGTCCAGGGTGCCCGCGATTGCCAGTAAGGGAACCTGGCAATGCAGCCTTTCGGCTGCTTACTGCACATGCGCGAAGGGCGCTGCACATTCCAATTGGTCCGGCGGTGGTGAAAAGAGGGTGGGGGGCAGACTTTGCGGCGAGGTCCAAAGGAAGTAGGGACAGGGTACCTGCATACCTCCCAACATTTTGAGATGGGAATGAGGGACACCCACTAGCAAACGTATGTAGGCATAGGACACACCCCTCTGTCACACCCCCTTAAAGGAGAATTAACCCCCAAAAAAAAAAGGTTAATTAAATCCACAAGGGCTTATTTTTTTTTACCACTACTATGCCTTTTATATTGGCTTTTAAAATTTACAAATGCAGCAATTTAGAATTTGGATGAAAGGTTTAGCGCTGGGAAACACTTTTTGAAGGATAAAAAGTGCATTTTATATACAACCAGGGCCGCCATCAGGAATTTTGGGGCCCCTTACACAGCTTCAGGCATGGGCCCCCTGGAGCAGAGAACCGGGGAGGGGGTGCTGCCGCCACAAATTGAGAACGGGGGGGCTACTGCCGCTACTTGGAAACCGGGGGGGGTGCTGCAAGTTGAGAAGTGGGGAGGGGGGGCCCAAAGTTGAGAAGCGGGGGGATACCCCCCCGAGAGGCTACTGCCGCTACTTGGAAACCGGGGGGGTGCTGCAAGTTGAGAAGTGGGGAGGGGGGGGCCCAAAGTTGAGAAGCGGGGGGATACCCCCCGGAGAATTAAGGTCGGGGGGCTTTGGGTGCTGAAAAAAAATTGAAAAAAAAGGTGGGGTTGCCAAAGAGGGAGTTGCCATCCAAGCCCCTGGGGACCGGAGGGCCAGTTACAAGAAAAAAAAAGGGGGGGTTGCCATCAGGGCCCCTAGGGACCTCTGGGCCCCTTGCATGTGTACTGCCTGTACCCCCTGTATACAACTATATGGATCAGACCAAAATGAGGGACAGAGGGACATTGCTCCAAATCAGGGGCAGTCTCTCGAAATCAGGGACAGTTGGGACCTATTTACCTGTCAAAATCAGGTCCCCGCCACCCCCTCTCCCCTGAAAGGTTCCAAATGTGGCACCTGAGGGGGGGGGGGGGAGATGAATAAGCGGAAGTTGCACTTTTGGATGGAACTCCGCTTTAAGGCATCTCCTCAAGTGCCCCAGGAACCCTAAATCCTGGGGTGCTCTAGTATGAAAATGTTGGTCCAGAGGTGGACCACCCCATCCTGTCTACCGCATCCCCACAGTAATGGGCCAATAGGAAGGTTTGTGAGGTGGAAGTGACATTGTAACTCCTGGATAGGACTTCTTTGTCCATTGGCTGCTCGGCGCGGTGTTTTGAAGATGGGTGGAAATGATAGTCCATCACACCCGGCCCGTTCCTTTACATTCAATCCTCATTTTATCACAGCGGAGCATCGGCACTTTGTCTTTCCATATCGCAGTATATTGCCAAGAGGACCTTCCTGCCGTATTATTCTCTTTTAGAAAGCCTTGATAAAAGTTGAAAATTGAGGTAACAGTTGTCATAGCAATCGGCTATTGAACTAAAACCTTGGCGGTGCTTGACCTGAATTCATTCTGGGTTGGAATAGCGCAGCTTGCCTTCCACATTATTTTGTACCATCATTTGTAGGTCTTTCCGTGTCGCTGTTGAAGGTATTCACTTCATCCAATGAAGATTACACCAAACTGTGCTGCCATGGACACTCAGATCCATTCCTATCATATATCGCTCTCCAAAAGTAAACGTGATTTGGCTATCTAAACAATTACAGGGGTCAGAGGTCAGAGGTGGATATCCTGGCAGATTTCCAATTTTTGGGCAAAAACACGCTTAGAATGGGAAGCGGACAAATCTCAAAATACATTTGCGATGAATTCCAGGTATGGATATTTTTGGTTACATTGTTGCAACTTGGATTGATGTATGTACAGTGGGGGAAAATAATTATTTGATCCCCTGCAGATTTAGTAAGTGTTCCCACTTACTAAAGCCTCGTAGACACGGTCGGACTTCAAACAAACTTTTCCGTGGATTTTTGTCCGAAGGGAGTTGGCCCGGGCACACCCATAGCATACACACGATCGGACTTTTCTGCAAACTTTCCCAATATCACGTGGTTTTTCTGCTCTTTTCTGCTCTTTACCGCCAACCTTTGGTCAACTTCTGCTATTGTTGGTTGATTTTAACATTAGTTCTGGGCATGCGTGTTTGTACCTCGGACAAAAGTCCGATGGATTTCTGTACACACGATAGGACTTTGCACCATCGGACTTTTGTTGCCGAAAAGTTTATCCAGTTGCAGAGTGAACATTTGTCTGATGAAAACCGGAAAAGTTTGTCCGATGGAGCGTACACACGGTCGGATTTTTTTGAAAACTTGCTCATTTTGAAGTTTGTTGGCAAAAAGTCCGACTGTGTGTACGGGCCTAAAGAAATGAAGGGTCTATCATTTTTATCATAGGTGTATTTTATATGACAGAGACAGAATATCAACCAGAAATCCAGAAAAAACACTCAATATAAATGTTATAAATGGAGTTGCAGTTCAGTGAGTATAATAAGTATTTGATTCCCAACCAACCAACAATAATTCTCCCCCCACAGACTGGCTACAGTAGGTGCTCATGTGGTACACAGGTTAGTCCTGTCAATGTAAGAAGGTTCTCCTAACGACAACTCGTTATGTGTATAAAAGACTCCTGTCCACAGAATCTCCTTTCTTCCATTCAAACCCTCACCATCATGGGGGAGACCAAAGAGCTGTCAGAGGATGTCGGGGAGAAGATTGGAGACCTACACAAGGCTGGAATGGGCTACAAGACCATCAGCAAGAAGCTTGGTGAGAAGAAGACAACTGCTGGATCGATTATTCGCAAATGGAAGAAATACAAAATAACCATCAATCGCCCTCGGTCTGGAGCTCCATGCAAGATTTCTCCTCATGGGGTGAGGATGGTCATGAGAAAAGTGAGGGATCCGCCCAGAACTACACAGGAGGAGCTTGTGAATGATCTCAAGGCAGTTGGGACCACAGTCACCAAACACACCATTGGTAACACAATACGCCGCCATGGATTGAAATCCTGCAGCCCCCGCAAGGTCCCCCTCCTCAGGAAGACACATGTACAGCCCGTCTGAAGTTTGCCAATGTACATCTAAATGATTCAGAGGAGGATTGGGGGAGAAAGTTCCTTAGGTCAGATGAGACCAAAATTGAGCTCTTTGGCATTAACTCGACTCGCCGTGTTTGGAGGAAGAAAAATGGTGACTATGACCCTAAGAACTCCATTCCTACAGTCACACACAGAGGTGGAAACATGAGGCATTGGGGCTTTTTCTCTGCTAAAGGTCCAGGAAGACTTTACTGCATTGAGTGGCCAATGGGCGGGGCCACGTATTGTAAAATCTTGGATGAGAACCTTCTTCCCTCAGCCAGAACACTGAAGAAGATGGGTCATGGATGGGTCTTCCAGCATGACAATGACCCAAAACATACTGCCAATGAAACAAAGGAGTGGCTCAAGAAGAAGCACATTAAGGTCATGGAGTGGCCTAGCCAGTCTCCAGACCTTCATCCTATGGAAAATATATGGAGGGAGCTGAAACTTTGAGTTGCCAAGCCACAGCCAAGAAACCTTAAGGATTTAGAGAAGATCTGTAAAGAAGAGAGGAGCAAAATTCCTCCTGAGATGTGTGGAAACCTGATCACCAAACTACAACAAGTGTCTGACCTCTGTGCTCGCCAACAAGGGTTTCTCCACCAAGCACTACGTCATGTTTTGCTTGGGGATCAAATACTTATTTACTCACTGAAGTGCAACTCAGTTTATAAGATTTGTATTGTGTGTTTTTTCTGGATTTTTGGTTGATATTCTGTCTCTATCATATAAAATACACCTCTGATAAAAGATATAGACCCTTCATTTCTTTGTAAGTGGGCAAACGGCCTCTGATTGGACGAGGTGAAAATTTGTGATGTCATCTCCTCAACTTCGTCCAGTCAGGCATGGGGGGCACAATTTAGCATTTTTGACACGTGTTAGTAAAACTGTACATATCATCACTACTACTTTGTGTATCCAGGTGGATTATACCGTGTTTTTTTTTTTTCAGGAAAAATTGGGGAAAAAAATCTTCCAATAGTGCTGACCTGCTCCTGCTGTGCTCTCTCCTTGCTCCCATGCCTCCAGGAAGGGCTTCCTCCATGTGTTTTGACAGGATCCTTCCAGCACCCGAGCCCCCGGCCAGGGCCGTCGGAACAGGACAGGCAAACCAAGCAACTGCTTGGGGCCCCCAGCTGGCCTGGGGCCCCAGCAGAGCTGCCTCCCCTCCCGCGATTGGCGCCCCCCCCACCCGCGATTGGCGGCCCCCTCCTCCCGCGATTTGGCGGCCCCCTCCTCCTGCGATTTGGCGGCCCCCCTCCTCCCGCGATTTGGCGGCCCCCCCTCCAGCGATTGGCGGCCCCCCCTCCCGCGATTGGCGGCCCCCCTCCCGCCCTCCCGCGATTGGCGGCCCCCTCCTCCCGCGATTGGCGGCCCCCTCCTCCCGCGATTTGGTGGCCCCCTCCTCCCGCGATTGGCGCGCGCCCCCCTCCCGTGATCGGCGTCGATGTCCTGCGCTAGCACCCCCCCTTTTCTGAATTAAAAAAAATAATTGTTTAGCACCCCCCCCCCCCCGCTTCTCCAAAAAAAATCAGTAGCAGCCCCCCCGCTTGGGGGCCCCAAATTCTCAATCTGCTTGGGGCCCCCAAATTCCTTCAAACGGCCCTGCCCCCGGCCCAAGGTCACCCTCCCCCAGACTAGGGGGCTACACTCAAGGGCCACTGACAGCCTCCTCAGCACTCCATCTCCATCTTCTACCCGACTGCCCCTTGCTGGCATGACTCATGCCTATTTACAGTGCCTTGAAAAAGTATTCACCCCCTTGGCATTTTTCGTGTTTTGTTGCCTCACAACCTGGAATTAACATGAATTGTTTGAGGATTTGCATCATTTAATTTACAGAACACGCCCACAACTTTGAAGATTTTTATATTTTTTATTGTGAAGCAAACAACAAATAGGACGAAATAACAGAAAAAGTCAATGTGCATAACTATTCACCCCCCTAAAGTCAATACTTTGTAGAGCCATCTTTTGCGGCTATCACAGCTCCAAGTCACTTTGGATAAGTCTCTATGAGATTGCCACATCTTACCACTGGGATTTTTGCCCATTCCTCCTCCTTGCAAAACTGCTCCGGCTCCTTCAAGTTGAATGGTTTGCGCTTGTGAACAGCAATCTTTAAGTCTGACCACAGATTTTCTATTGGATTGAGGTCTGGGCTTTGACTAGGCAATTCCAACACATTTACATGTTTCCCCTTAAACCACTCAAGTGTTGCTTTAGCAGTGTGTTTGGGGTCATTGTCCTGCTGGAAGGTGAACCTCCGTCCTAGCCTCAAATCACACACAGAGTGCTACAGGTTTTGCTCAAGAATATCCCTGTATTTAGCACCATCCATCTTTTCCTCAACTCTGACCAGTTTCCCAGTCCCGACTGCTGAAAAACATCCCCACAGCATGATGCTGCCACCACCATGTTTCACAGTGGGGATGGTGTTCTTTGGGTGATGTGATGTGTTGGGTTTGCGCCAGACATAGCATTTTCTTTGATGGCCAAAAAAGTTAAATTTTAGTCCCATCAGACCAGAGAACCTTCCTCCATACATTTTGGGAGTCTCCCACATGCCTTTCCGCAAACTCAAAACGTGCCATTTTGTTTTTTGCTGAAAGTAATGGCTTTCTTCTGGCCACTCTGCCATAAAGCCCAACTCTATGGAGCGTACGGCTTATTGTCATCCTATGTACAGATACTCCAGTCTCTGCTGTGGAACTCTGCAGCTCCTCCAGGGTTACCTTAGGTCTCTGTGCTGCCTCTCTGATTAATGCCCTCCTTGCCCGGTCCGTGAGTTTTGGTGTGCGGCCGTCTCTTGGCAGGTTTGCTGTTGTGCCATGTTCTTTCCATTTGGTGATGATAGATTTGGTGGTGCTCCTAGGGATCATCAAAGATTTGGATATTTTTTTATAACCTAATCCTGACTTGTACTTCTCAACAACATTGTCCCTTCCTTGTTTGGAGAGTTCCTTGGTCTTCATGGCAGTGTTTGGTGAGTGGTGCCTCTTGCTTAGGTGTTGCAGCCTCTGGGGCCTTTCAAGAAGGTGTGTCTATGTAATGACAGATCATGTGACACTTAGATTGCGCACAGGATGACATCATTTCACTAATTATGTGGCTTCTGAAGGTAATTGGTTGCACCAGAGCTTTTTATGGGCTTCATAACAAAGGGGGTGAATACATACACACAAGCCAATTATAATTTTTTTATTTCTGAAAAATAGTTTTATGTATATATATTTTTATAATTTTACTTCACCAACTTAGACTATTGTGTTCGGATCCATCACTTATGTAGCGGTCCTCTCCCCAGCTTCTCCCCTCTCTTCACGGCTGGTTTTACTCATCTAGGGGTATCTGGGAGCAGGGGGAAAGATGCACACCACCAGCTCGGCTCTCTGATGTAGGATGCAGAGATATGAGCTAAACCGTTTACCTTTGGGCCTGCGTTTTAGGCCGGAGCCTCAGCTTCTCCTATGGAGGATGATTGCCACTGTCACTGACAGGGACACTTAGCTTCCAGTAACACGAGTTCCACACCAAGAAATGTCCAACACTGTTTTATTGCCTTGAAACTGGTTGACTTTTAAAAGAACAGACAAGGTGTAGGGAAGAGTAGGTCCAGGCACAACTAATGACGAATTAAAGTTTCTCCTGTTCCGTTTAGTGCAAACAGGCTTGGCGCACAGTCGCTGCCACCGACCGTGAATTTGGTCACTGTCACTGACCTGGGTGAACGTTGAGGCCCCTGCCACAGGCCTTGGATGAGGCCTGCCACTGACCTGAGAAAGATGGGTCTCTGCCACAGACCATAAGAACATGAAGTACCTCCTTTAGAACAAACGACCCCTGTCAGAGGAAGACATCTATCCAGACGGTAACCAGAGGCCTCCACCGGCACCAGCAAATGCTGCGCTGGCTCTACGGGGAGGTCACGTCTCCGGTCCCTCACGCCCAGGATTCAGGCACCCAATACCGGGGGCACCTTAGGAATGCTTCGCCCTCGCGGGACCCAGTCGAAGGTACTGGGCCTCAGGCCTCCGGGTATAGTACCTCACCCCAGGCTGAAGGTGCCTGGGATGGAACTCAACTCCACGCGCCCAGGCCAAGGGCGCCTGGGCACAGACGAACCACAGCAGCCCCCAGGCTGAAGGTGCCTGGGGAATGGACCTCGTGCGCAAGATGTCCGCCCCCTTTTATATCCTCTCCCAACAGGCACAGCGGGTTCCCTGCCCCGCGGTACTACTGCCGCGAGAGGACAAAGGGCACGGCTCTAGAGTGGTAATTCAACCCCGGTCCCAGGTGACAGCGCCACCCAGGGACCGCAGGGAACATGACACCATTCATACCTCCCACACTCCAAATTGTCCATAAATCCCTAAAATCAATGTGTCTGGGCCATCTATTGCCCAGATACACCCCACTAAATTTGACACCCGCTACACTTATAATTCAGATTAAAAAAACATTGAACTAAAGGCTGTAATGTAACAAAATAGGTAAAGAGCCAAGGGGGTGAATACTTTTGCAAGGCACTGTATGAGGTGGCCTGCCCCTTGCCAGCCCTTTACTGGGGATTGGCTGAGGTCCTCATAAATATTCCAAGCAGCTCCTCCTAGCCTCCATCCACTATGTCTAGAACATTCTCCAATGTCCCAGAAAACAAGGAGAAGCACCAGAGAGGCTGCTAGGATGGGTCATCCAGCCCTTAGTAACTGAACCTTGACCCAGATTTCACAGCTCAGTCTTAGTCCTGAGCTAAAGTAAATTTTCATTAAAAAAACAACACTAGGGTGCCACACTATGTTCATAAAGTTTAGACTTTCCTAAGCCTGTGTGCGTGTATCGTAGGGTTGCCACCTGTCCGGGTTTTAACCGGACAGTCTGGGTTTTGAATCCTGTGTCCGGGTTTCAGGCGGACTGAAACCCGGAAACATTATTCAGACCAGGCTGTTGCTCCCCAAGTAACCAAGATAGTCACACACAAATCTGTTGCCATCTAGGAGCTGTGGGCGGCTGTCTAGGGGCAGGATCGACATCACGGGGGGGGAGGGCAGGGAGATTATGTCAGCAAGAGCAATTTGGGCCACATCCACTGTTCAATGCAGCACGCTCTGCGCACCGCATTACTACTCTCCTTGAAGCACCCAAAGATGTCCCAGGCTGCTAAAGTGTTCGGGTTTGGCTTGAAGAAAAGGTGGCGACCCTAGTGTATCACTTCCCAATCAGGTACTGCGGTCGGGGTCCCACTTACAAACTGAGAAGAGCAGAGGGGACAGAGTTGTGCTTTAATATTTCTGTCAGGTGGATGAGTTCATTTTGCTGTCTCCTATTACATTTCCTTTGCCATGGGGGGAATACATCAGCATGGTCAGGCATCTGATTGTGAGCCAAGGAATCTATTGTGAGTATGCAGCTCAGAAGACGGAGATGACCCCCCCCCCCTCCCCGCCTGCTTTATTCGTTAATGAATCTGAATATTTTTTTTACATTAGATGAATAGAAGACAGTGACAGGGATTAGAAGGTCAGTGGAGCACCAAGTGACTGGGCCGCCCGAATCGCCCTTATTAGAAAGGTCAATGAGAAATGCACCGCTCACAGATTTCCTAATGAGAAAATATTACTCTATGATAACTATCATTACTCACAGGTTTAATAGAACTCACGATGTGGAAAGTGCCGCCTAATAGACCTGCTGAGCAGCTGTGACAGTAAGAGCCATGCAATCCGGGACAGGGTTGGGAAAGAAGTGTCAGCGAGTGTCAGGTCCCCCAGGCTACTATAGGGATGGGCCGAACACCCCCCGGTTCGGTTCGCATCCATAACATGCGAACGGACCGAAAGTTTGTGCGAACATTCGAACATTTATGGGACTCGAACTCGAGAAATCAAAAGTGCGAACTTTAAAGGCTAATATCCAAGTTATTGTCCTAAAAAGGGTTTGGGGACCCGGGTTCTGCCCCAGGGGACATGTATCAATGCAAATAAAACGTTTTAAAAACGGCCATTTTTTCGGGAGCAGTGATTTTAATGATGCTTAAAGTGAAAAAATAAAAGTGAAATATTCCTTTAAATATCGTACCTGGGGGGTGTCTAAAGTTTGCCTGTAAAGTGGCGCGTGTTTCATGTGTTTAGAACAGTCCCTGCACAAAGTGTCATATATAAAGGAATAAAAGTAATTTAAAACTGCTTGCGGCTTTAATGTAATGTTGGGTCCCGGCAATATGGATGAAAATCATTGAGAAAAACGGCATAGGTACCCCCCCCCCAGCCCATTACCAGGCCCTTTGGGTCTTGTATGGATATTAAGGGGAACCCTGCACCCAAATTATACAAAGAAAAGGCGTGGGGTCCCCAGGCCCTATATATATATATATATATATATACAAAATATACTCTGAACAGCAGCATACAGGCGGTGCAAACAAGACAGGGACTGTAGGTTTGTTCTTAAGTTGAATCTGTAATTTGGAACAGGTACATTTTGTAAGTGTAGCTCCAGCCCAAAAAAATGTTTTAAAGGAGTAGTAAAGGTAAATGTTTTTTCACCTTAATGCATCCTATGCATTAAGGTGAAAAAACATTTGACAATACTGCTGCTCCCAGCCCCCCCGTTTTACTTACCTGGCCCCTCGAAAGTCCCGCGCTCGCTCCCATCATCCTCTGAGTTCCTGTGCCTGGCCGTTGATTGGCTACTGTGGATGGATTGAAAGCAGCGCAGCCATTGGCTGGCGCTGCTGTCAATCACATCCAATGACGCGGCACGTCGGGGGGCGGGGCCGAGTGATACAGTCGGCGGCTATGGCCGCCGCTGTATCACGGGAGCGCGCCCGCAGTAACTCCACACCATGCGAGCTCGCTCGCATTATGGTGTGGAGTCCTTGCGGGGAGGAGCCGAGACAGCCGCCGAGAGACCCCAGAAGCGGAGGATCGGGGCCACTGTGTGCAAAACGAGCTGCACAGTGGAGGTAAGTATAACATGTTTGTTATTTAAAAAAAAAAAAACGGGAACCTGTAGTGTTCCTTTAAGCTTTTTGGATAACATAGGGAAGGGTTATCACCCTGTAACATTTGTATTGCTTTCTGTGCCCCTGTTCAGAAGATTTCACCTCACTTTCTGTCCCAATGACAATTGGATTTAGAAAATTGGGGTTTTTTAGGGAAACAATGATTGGTGATAAAGCATCAGTGGAGACACATTTTTCCCATATTAACTCTTACAGGAGAGAATTTCCCTTCCTAGGGGAAGATTTCCCCTCACTTCCTGTTGTCTCCTTTCGTTTGTAAGTAGGAGTCGTTTGTAAGTCGGATGTTTGAAAGTAGGGGACCGCCTGTATATACTATATGGCTGCCCTATATACTCTGCAGAAATTTAAGCCTTAGGTGTTGGTGGTACCAGAACACTGTAAGCCCTCACCGTTACTCAGCTGTGAAATATTATATCAAGAATTGTAATTACATACCCCTGTTGAACAGGGGTAGAAAAATTGGGCCTTTGGGGGTGGTGGTGGTGCCACAACACTGTAAGCCCTCACAGTTACTCTTGGTGGGTGCAGGAACGGGCCCTGCTGTGAAATATTAGATCAAAAATTGTAATTACACGCCCCTGTTAAACAGTTGCAGAAAAATTGGGCCTAAGGCACTGGTGCTGGTGCCACAATACTGCAACCCCTCACAGATTCTCTAGTTGAGCGCAGGAACAAGCCCTGCTGTAAAATATTACAGCAAAAATTGTAATTGCACACCACCTGTTAAACAGGGGCAGAAAAATTGGGCCTTAGCCACTGGTGGTGGTGCCCAGAACCAAAAATGTTCTTAGAAGCCATCAACATGAACATTGAGGAGGAATAGGATAGTCACTCAGCATAACAGGATAGTCACTCAGCATCAGCATAGGCAGTCTTGAAGGGATCTCACATTCATAAAAAAAGTCATCGGTTACATCAGCATCAGGTGCTTGGTAGCTGGTGATCCAAGACGGATTCATTTTTGTGAAGGTGAGCCGATCAACCGAATCGGTGGACAGGCGCACTCTGTGATCGGTTACAAAGCCTCCAGCAGCACTGAATGTGCGTTCCGGAAGAACGCTGGATGCAAGACAGGCCAGTAGCTCAATTGCATACCTTGCAAGCTCTGGCCAGTGATCCATCCTCAAGACCCAGTAACCCAGTGGATTTTTGGTTGGAAAGGACTCCAAGTCAGATCTTGCCCCTAGGTATTCCTGCACCATGTAAATCAGACGCTGGCGATGGTTGCTGGAACCGATCAGACCTTGGGGCTGCGGACTAAAAAATTGTCTGATTGCATCGGTCAGACGGCCACCTTCTCCACCGCTCCTTCTGTGACTGACCGAAGCCTCAGCAACACGTTGTCCAGGACCAGGAATTTGTAACCTCCCAGGCTCTGGAAACGCGTTGCACAAACCTTTCTGCAAGGCCTCCCGAAGATGTTTCATCCTCTGCTCCCTCTGCGACGGCTGGATAAGTTCCGCAACCTTACCCTTGTAACGTGGATCAAGAAGGGTTGCCAGCCAGTATTGATCCCTCTCCTTGATACCACAAATCCGAGGGTCCTTTCGCAGGCTTTGCAGGATCAGGGAGGCCATGCAGCGTAGGTTTGCTGAGGCATTCGGTCCGGAGTCCTCTGGGTCACTAAGGACGACATGATCCGCAGCCACCTCCTCCCAGCCACGTACAGGTCCATGTGTTTCTGGGGACTTAAAACGATCCCTTAAAGACTGCTGCTGATGCTGAGTGCTAGGCTCCACCTCCATGCTGACACAATCTTCCTCCTCCTCCTCCTCCTCTTCCGGTGAGATCGGCGGGCCCGCAGGAACACTGTCTGGGTAAAGGGGGCCTTGAGAGGCAAGGAAGTCCTCCTCTTCCTCCCTCTGTTCTGCCTCAAGTGCCCTGTCCATTATTCCAAGCAGCGTGTGCTCCAACAGGTAGACAAGAGGGACAGTATCACTGATGCATGCACTGTCACTGCTCACCATCCTCGTGGCCTCCTCAAATGGTGACATGACAGTGCATGCATTCTTGATCATGAGCCATTGGCGTGGCGAAAAAAAGCCAGGCTCCCCTGACCCTGTCCTGGTGCCGTACTCGCACAGGTACTCGTTAATGGCCCTCTGCTGCGTGTGCAGCCACTGCAGCATTGCCAACGTTGAGTTCCATCTGGTGGGCATGTCACAGATAAGGCGGTTCTTGCTCAGGTTGCATTCCTTTTGGAGGTCAGCCAGCCGAGCACTGGCATTATATGACTGGCGGAAATGCCCATAGACTTTCCTGGCCTGCCTCAGGAGATCCTGTAAGCCGGGGTACCTGCACAAAAACTGCTGCACCACCAAATTAAGGACGTGAGCCAAACAGGGCACATGGGTCAAGTGTCCCTGTGGGAGAGGAGGTTGGTGCCATTGTCACAATCCACCATTCCTGGCTGAAGCTGGCATGGCGTCAACCACCTCTGAGCCTGCCCCTGCAGAGCTGTCAAAATCTCTGCCCCAGTGTGGCTCCTGTCCCCTAAACAGACCAACTCAAGCACCGCATGGCATATTTTTGCCTGAGTGCTTGCGTAGCTCCTAGGACGCCTACGGAGCACCGCTGGTTCCGAGGACAAATCTGCACAGGAAGAGGCCATAGAGGAAGAAGAGGAGGGGGTGGAGAAGAGAGGTGTGGCAGAATCACCACTACCAGCATTTTGGAGCACCCTGTCCTGCATCCTTCCCAGCTGCCATGAGAGTTAGCCAGTGCGCCGTAAAAGAAAGGTAACGTCCCTGTCCATGCCTGCTGGACCATGAATCAGCGGTAATATGCACCTTAGCGCTGACCGCCCTGTCCAACGAGGCCAAGACATTGCCTTCCACATGCCGGTAGAGAGCCGGAATTGCCTTTCGTGAAAAAAATTGGCGTTTGTGAACCTGCCACTGAGGTACCGCACATTCCACAAATTCACGAAAGGGGACAGAGTCTACCACCTGAAAAGGCAGCAGTTGGTATGCTAGCAATTTAGCCAAGCTAGCATTCAGCCGCTGGGCATGTGGATGGCTGGGACCGAATTTCTTTCACCTGTTTAGCAACTGGGTAGGGAAATTTGCCTGCTACAATCAGACGTTGGTGTAGCAATAGCAGATTGCCCGCAAGTACTTGGCACACCTAATTCTACACCTTCATTCCTCTCAGTGCAGGTTTCTGAGAGGACTGAAGGTATAGTGGGGTTGGAGATCCCAGCTGATGAGGAACAAGGAGAGGTCCGCCTTGTTCTTTGGTGTGGGTCTTTTATATAGTGTTGCCAACGGACTGCATGGGAGGTCAACATATGTCTGATCAAGCATGTGGTGCCCAAGCGGCTGCTGTTTTGGCCACGCTTGATACGCTTCAGACATATTTTGCAAACAGCAATGGTGCAATCTGCTGCACACGTCTCAAAAAAGGCCCACACCGAAGAACTTTTGGAAAAATGCACAGAGTCAGCAGCGCCCTGCACATGCGGAGCTCTGCGGTGTGATGCAGTCAGTTGGCTGCCCTTAAGCTGCCCCCTGGGGGGCATCCTGCCTCGTTGGAGATGTGCCTCCTCCTTCTCTCTCCTATCAGACACCCATGTAGAGTCAGTGACCTCATTATCCCCCCCCCCCACCTCCTCGTCACTGGAGCAAACCTGGCATGCAGCTGGGGGAACATGACTGTCAGTTTGATGTCCTTCTTGGGCACCCCCTCTCTCTGGGCTTACGTTACTGCCTTCCTCAAGCTGGGTACCATTATCGGAGCCTTCAAAACTCTGCGCATCCTCCTGCAGCATGTATCGAACACTGTGGTCGAATAGTTCGGGGGACTCCTCTATGCATGATGGTGGGGCTAGGGAAGGAGTAACTGATGACATTGAGCAGATCGAATAGGCCGCTTTGGCAGCTGCATTGGCAGCCAAAGTACTCTGAGCCTGGGTGACAGAGGATGAGGACGGCTTTGTCATCCACTCTATCCAACTCTTCTGCATGTTGTGGCTCAACACGGCCAGCTGTCGAAAAAAAGGGACAAGCTGTCATCCCTATAAAAAAACATAGATTCCAACCATCCTTCTAGAGTGGGGTTCTCCAAACTTTTCAGTATGGGGGCCACATTGTATATTTTGCAAAGGTTCATGATGAATGTGCTATAAGAAATAACTTAACATCAGAAGCTTGCCCATCACATCGAGCCCCCTGTCACATCAGATGCCCTTCTTACACAAATCATTGTCGCCCCCCCATTACACCAAGCTTACCAACAGAGTCCCTATCTTGCATCAAGTTCCCCATCAGTGTCTCCCCTTACATCCGGGTCTTCATCAGGGCTCCTTTCCTGGCTGTTACATTGACACTGTCGCTTAACAAGGTTCCAAGTTACTGGCCTAGAACAAGTACACAGGTCAAGAAAGTGGGAAAAGCATGTTTATCTGCATTATTGTGCCAGGTCATTGACTTAGACTAGTCATTTTAGAAGGAGAGCCCCCGTGTTTCTCTTGTGACAGGTTTCTCTAAACCAGGGGCCTGTAAAGTTTCTTAACAAATGGCCGGTTCATTGTCCTTCAGATTTTTGGGGGAGCAGACTGTTTCCAGTGGGAGGAACAATGCACCATGGTTGGTGTCAGTAGAAGGAACAGTGCTCTATCATTGGTCTCAGTGGGAGGAATAGCACACTATTGTTGGTGTCAGTAGGAAAACCATGGCCTGGCCTTGGTGTCAGTGGTGAAATATTGCCCCATCGTTGGTGTCAATGAAAGGAATAGTGGCTCATCATTGGTGTCACTGGTGGAAATGGTACCCCATCACTGGTGTCAGTGGGAAGAATTGTGCCCTATCAGTGGTGTCAGTGGGAGGAATAATGCCCCATCATTGGTGTCACTGGGAGGAATAGTGCCCTGTTGTTGGTATCACAGTCATTGGTTATGTGTACTGGAATGCAGATCTCACTGATGGTGTGGAATCTGGGGAGATGGGCTTTGTGTGCTGAAGTTCAGAACTAACTGGCAGTGTGGATACAGAGGAGTGAGCTGTGTGCGCTAGAATGCAGGTCTTACCAATAAAGTGGATCCTGGGAGATGAGCTTTGTGCGCTGGAATGCAGGTCTTGCCAGTAGTGTGGATCCTGGAGAGATGAGCTTTGTATGCTGGAGTGCAGATCTCACTGGTGGTGTGGATCCTGGGGAGATGAGCTTCGTGTGTTGGACTGTTGATCTCACTAGTGGGGTGGATCCTGGGAAGATTGTTTTCTGTGCTGGAAAACAGATGTAGCGCCCTCCTCACTCCCCTCTTCACTTCAGCTCGTCTGTCTCTTGTCTAGGGGTACCTTAGAGGGGAGGGAGCGGGCACACCACGTCTGCCCTTCACCACAGGTGTCAGTGCGGTGTGACCAAAGTTCTTGTTTTACCTTCGGGTCAGTGCTGTGCACCTAGAGCCTCCACTGAGATTACCTTGAACAATGTCTGTCAGGAAAAAGCCCAACACCATTAAAGTCCAACACTCCTTTATTCTTCTTGAATGAACACAATCAGTTGAACTCCCTTGGAGAACAGAACAGAAAAGGAGGTGTGGATGCGAATAGGCCCAGACACAATTGGTTCTCCACTTTCCTTCCTGAAAGTGGGTTGCGGTCTCTGAGCGAGGGGGAATTTCCTTCCAGGCGGTCTCCGGTGGGAGGCTCACCTGTCACTGGCAATCTGCTGCACCCGGTCTTCAAGTGAGGAGCTCCCCCCGGTCCATTACGCCTTCCGGATTCGGGTTCCCAATCCTTGGGTTCCCTAGGACCTCCGTCCCTCGCGGAACTCAGTGTTGGGCACTGAGCTCCAGACCTCCATCCGAGTACCTCATCCCAGACTAAAGGTGCCTGGGATGGAACACGACCTCCGGCTGTCCTCTAGGCCTAGGCCACCTAGAGGACCGACATGAACCACCGCCCACAGGCTGAAGGTGCCTGGGACTCGACCCCGTGACAAAGATGGCCGGCCCCTTTATACCCTCTCCCAGCAAGCACGGCGGGTTCCCTGCCCCACCATACCGCTGCCGAGAGAGGACAAAAAGGAGGCCCGGCACACAGCAATGGCTCAACCCCCAGCCCATGGTGACAGCGCCACCTGCTGGGCTGCAGGGAATTACACATCACTGGTGTCTCTGCCAGGTCCAAATTACACCCGGAAAAGTACATACCCGCTACACAGATTTTACTGGGGGTGTGGATCCTGAAGAGTAAGCTGTGTATGCTGGAGTGAAGATCTCACTGGTGGTGTGGATCCTCGGGAGTTAGCTGTGTATACTGGAGTGCAGATCTCACTGGTGGTGTGGATCCTCCGGAGTTAGCTGTGTATACTGGAGTGCAGATCTCACTGGTGGTGTGCCTCCTCCGGAGTTAGCTGTGTATACTGGAGTGCAGATCTCACTGGTGATGTGGATCCTGGGGAGATGATCTGTGCATGCTGGAGTGCAGATCTCACTGGTGGTGTGGCTCCTCCGGAGTTAGCTGTGTATACTGGAGTGCAGATCTCACTGGTGATGTGGATCCTGGGGAGATGATCTGTGCATGCTGGAGTGCAGATCTCACTGGTGGTGTGGATCCTCCGGAGTTAGCTGTGTATACTGGAGTGCAGATCTCACTGGTGATGTGGATCCTGGGGAGATGATCTGTGCATGCTGGAGTGCAAATCTCACTGGTGGTGTGGATCCTGGAGAGTGAGCTGCGTATATTGGAGTGCAGATCTCACTGGTGGCGTGGATCTGGAGTAGATGAGCTTTGTGTACTAGAGTGCAGGTCTCATTGGTGGTCTGGATCCTGCCGAGAGGACCTTTGTGTGTTGGAGTTCAGGTCTCACTAGTGGTGGGGACAGGGCCGTCTTTAATGTTGATTGGACCCTGAGCAGAAATTTTCTTGGGGGGGCCCCCCCATGCAATTTTGCTCTCCACCTGCTCTGAGACATACAATAAATATCAGCTAGACTCAAAATCAGTTTACTGTATCAGATCAGGCAGTGATTGCGATTGGTTGCCAGAGGTTACAGCATATCATTACCACCTACTGACTGGTTGCTAGAGGTTACAGCACACATTACGGCTCACTGATTAGTTGCTAGAGGTTAAAGCACATGATTTCTTCTTGTTGATTGGTTGCTAGAGATTACTGTACAGTAATACTGCTCACTAATTGGTTGCTAGAGGTTACAGCACATCATCTCTTCACTGCAGAGGGGAATGCTATACATATGAATGCCGCCTTTATTTAAATATGAATGCCGCCTTTATTTAAATATGAATGCCACCGGCCTTAGCTATTTACATATGAATGTCACCGCTATTTACATATGAATGGCGGTTATTTACATGTAAACACAGGGTCGGTCTGCAGGTGAGTCATCTGTACACAACAATAGAGCAGAGCTGGGCAGCATTAGTAGCAGCACTTAACACTGAGATATCAGGACACAGCACAGGACTAAAACTTCAAGGGACAAGGGAATTTAAACGGGGATAGTTGGTAAGTATGAGCCCGCTGCTTTGGGCCCAACAACAATGACAGGGCCCAGGGCAGCTGCCCCTTTTGCCCTGCCTTAAAGATGGCCCTGGGTGGGGATCCTGGGGAGATGACCTTTGTGTGCTGGAGTGCAGATCTCACTGGTGGTGTGGATCCTGGGAAGATGACCATTGTGTGCTGGAGTGCAGATCTCACTGGTGGTGTGGATCCTGGAAAGATGACCTTTGTGTGCTGGAGCGAATAGCTCACTGGTGTTGTGGATCATGGGGAGTGAGCCATGTATAATGGAGTGCAGATCTCACTGGTGGTGTGGATCCTGGGGAGATGAACTGTATATGCTGGAGTGCAGATCTCACTGGTGGGTGGTGTGGATCCTGGGGAGATGAGCTGTGTATGCTGGAGTGCATATCATTCTGGTGGTGTGGATCATGGGGGGTGAGCTGTGTATGCTGGATTGCAGATCTCACTGGTGGAATGGATCCTGGGGAGATGAGCTTTGTGTGCTGGAGTGCAGATCTCACTGGTAATGTGAATCCTGGGAAGATGACCGTTGTGTGCTGGAGTGCAGATCTCACTGGTGGTGTGGATCCTGGAAAGATGACCTTTGTGTGCTGGAGTGCATAGCTCACTGGTGTTGTGGATCATGGGGAGTGAGCCATGTATAATGGAGTGCAGATCTCACTTGTGGTGTGGATCCTGGGGAGATGAACTGTATATGCTGGAGTGCAGATCCCACTGGTAGTGTGGATCCTGGGGAGATGAACTGTATATACTGGAGTGCAGATCCCACTGGTGGTGTGGATCCTGGGGAGATGAGCTGTGTATGCTGGAGTGCAGATCATACTGGTGGTGTGGATCATGGGGGGTGAGCTGTGTATGCTGGATTGCAGATCTCACTGGTGAAATGGATCCTGGGGAGATGAGCTTTGTGTGCTGGAGTGCAGATCTCACTGGTGATGTGAATCCTGGGAAGATGACCGTTGTGTGCTGGAGTGCAGATCTCACTGGTGATGTGAATCCTGGGAAGATGACCGTTGTGTGCTGGAGTGCAGATCTCACTGGTGGAATGGATCCTGGGGAGATGAGCTTTGTGTGCTGGAGTGCAGATCTCACTGGTGGTGTGGATCCTGGGAAGATGACCGTTGTGTGCTGGAGTGCAGATCTCACTGGTGGTGTGGATCCTGGAAAGATGACCTTTGTGTGCTGGAGTGCATAGCTCACTGGTGTTGTGGATCATGGGGAGTGAGCCATGTATAATGGAGTGCAGATCTCACTTGTGGTGTGGATCCTGGGGAGATGAACTGTATATGCTGGAGTGCAGATCCCACTGGTAGTGTGGATCCTGGGGAGATGAACTGTATATACTGGAGTGCAGATCCCACTGGTGGTGTGGATCCTGGGGAGATGAGCTGTGTATGCTGGAGTGCAGATCATACTGGTGGTGTGGATCATGGGGGGTGAGCTGTGTATGCTGGATTGCAGATCTCACTAGTGGAATGGATCCTGGGGAGATGAGCTTTGTGTACTGGAGTGCAGATCTCACTGGTGGAATGGATCCTGGGGAGATGAGCTTTGTGTGCTGGAGTGCAGATCTCACTGGTGGTGTGGATCCTGGAAAGATGACCTTTGTGTGCTGGAGTGCATAGCTCACTGGTGTTGTGGATCATGGGGAGTGAGCCATGTATAATGGAGTGCAGATCTCACTTGTGGTGTGGATCCTGGGGAGATGAACTGTATATGCTGGAGTGCAGATCCCACTGGTAGTGTGGATCCTGGGGAGATGAACTGTATATGCTGGAGTGCAGATCCCACTGGTGGTGTGGATCCTGGAAAGATGACCTTTGTGTGCTGGAGTGCAGATCTCACTGGTGATGTGGATCCTGGGAAGATGACCGTTGTGTGCTGGAGTGCAAATCTCACTGGTGGTGTGGATCCTGGAAAGATGACCTTTGTGTGCTGGAGTGCATAGCTCACTAGTGTTGTGGATCATGGGGAGTGAGCCATGTATAATGGAGTGCAGATCTCACTTGTGATGTGGATCCTGGGGAGATGAACTGTATATGCTGGAGTGCAGATCCCACTGGTAGTGTGGATCCTGGGGAGAAGAGCTTTGTGTGCTGGAGTGCAGATCTCACTGGTGGTGTGGATCCTGGAAAGATGACCTTTGTGTGCTGGAGTGCATAGCTCACTGGTGTTGTGGATCATGGGGAGTGAGCCATGTATAATGGAGTGCAGATCTCACTTGTGGTGTGGATCCTGGGGAGATGAACTGTATATGCTGGAGTGCAGATCCCACTGGTAGTGTGGATCCTGGGGAGATGAACTGTATATGCTGGAGTGCAGATCCCACTGGTGGTGTGGATCCTGGAAAGATGACCTTTGTGTGCTGGAGTGCAGATCTCACTGGTGATGTGGATCCTGGGAAGATGACCGTTGTGTGCTGGAGTGCAAATCTCACTGGTGGTGTGGATCCTGGAAAGATGACCTTTGTGTGCTGGAGTGCATAGCTCACTAGTGTTGTGGATCATGGGGAGTGAGCCATGTATAATGGAGTGCAGATCTCACTTGTGATGTGGATCCTGGGGAGATGAACTGTATATGCTGGAGTGCAGATCCCACTGGTAGTGTGGATCCTGGGGAGATGAACTGTATATGCTGGAGTGCAGATCCCACTGGTGGTGTGGATCCTGGAAAGATGACCTTTGTGTGCTGGAGTGCAGATCTCACTGGTGATGTGGATCCTGGGAAGATGACCGTTGTGTGCTGGAGTGCAAATCTCATTGGTGGTGTGGATCCTGGAAAGATGACCTTTGTGTTCTGGAGTGCATAGCTCACTAGTGTTGTGGATCATGGGGAGTGAGCCATGTATAATGGAGTGCAGATCTCACTTGTGGTGTGGATCCTGGGGAGATGAACTGTATATGCTGGAGTGCAGATCCCACTGGTAGTGTGGATCCTGGGGAGATGAACTGTATATGCTGGAGTGCAGATCCCACTGGTGGTGTGGATCCTGGGGAGATGAACTGTATATGCTGGAGTGCAGATCCCACTGGTGGTGTGGATCCTGGGGAGATGAGCTGTGTATGCTGGAGTGCAGATTATACTGGTGGTGTGGATCATGGGGGGTGAGCTGTGTATGCTGGGTTGCAGATCTCACTGGTGGAATGGATCCTGGAGAGATGAGCTTTGTGTGCTAGAGTGCAGATCTCACTGGTGGTGTGAATACTGGGGTGTAAGCTGTGTGCTAAAATGCTAATTTCACTTGTATTGCATTAGCTTAATATACTGGAATGCATCTTTTGCTGGTGTTATGGATACAGGGAGATGAGCCATATGTGCTGGAATGTAGATCTCACTGGTGGTGTTGATACCGGGGTGAGAGACGTGTGTGGAAGATAAGTTAAGAATCTGCACTTTATAGCTGACAGTAGTTCTATTTCTTTTTTTTAAATACATTACTGCTTTTGGATATTTTAAGGAGTAATCTTGTACTGAACTCTGTACATTTATATCAAAATACAAAACACCTAAAAATGAATGTGTTCTGTAAACAGAAGATGCATGTAGTAAAATGATGTTGAGCACACGGTAATGCCTTTAGTGAACTGGAAAATCTATTTTCAGTAATAAAAAAGGAAAATAACTCCTGGCAATGACAATCCTGCATATGTTATACTTTTGTGAACCGAGCCTCATATGTGTTATCAGCAGCTGACAAGGCAGCAACTGTCAGACCTCAGGGGACCTCTCACTTCTGACTCTGCTGCAAGAGCTATCCTCCGACAGTGGTGATAAAAAAATAAAAATCCATATAAATCTTTCCCAGGTCAGCCTGCAGAATGACAATAATATATAGGCTTAGCCGGCAATGGATACCACGGTGACCCCAATGCAAAGGGCCATCTCAGGGAGATGTTCCCATGTGGGTTAGAGGAAGGAGTGGTACCCACCAGAAAGTGTCTTTTCAAGAATTTATTGAATTATTAATTTAAGCTACAAGTCAGCCTCCCATGAGGGGTGGCGGCACAAAGCTTCAAGGTTGCAAACAGTCCATAGCAGAGTCTAAAGAGAGGCCCCCACCTACAGAAGGAGTGCCCCAGAGCCAGGCATCCCAAAGCTGGAGGATGTAAGTAGTCCCAAACTCCCAGTCCTCTCCCAAAATGAAGAGATATTATTATTATTATTATTATACAGGATTTACTGTATATAGCACCGACAGTTTACGCAGCACTTTACAACATAAGGGCAATCAGTACAATTACAGTACAGTCTAATACAGTAGAGATCAGAGGGCCCTGCTTTTTAGAGCTTACAATCTAAGTGGGAGGGTCAAGAAATACAAAAGGTAATAGCTGTGGGGGATGGGCTGATGGAAAAAAATAAATGTACAGTTGTTAGGTGTAGGCAGGATAGGCCTCTCTGAAGAGATGAGGTTTCAGAGATCTTCTGATAGTGGACAGAGTAGGAGATAGTCGGACAGATTGGGGTAATGAGTTCCAGAGGATGTGAAAGGCTCTGGAGAAGTTCTGGAGGCGAGCAAGGGATGAGGTGACAAGGGAGCTAGAGAGCAGGAGGTCTTGGGAGACAACAGAGGAAGAAGGTGCAATATAAGAGTGGGAGGGATCCCAGAATCTGTGGTTCATGATCAGATTGTACCAGTGTTACAGAGGGTCTTTAACAGCCTGTTAGAGAGACATGAGGACATGGATATAGACTTTGTGAGAGCACACAGAGCTCTGAGACCAAAGAGCCCTGAGACTGCACCGCCCAGGGACATAATTTGCTGCCTCCAAAGCTTCGCTCTTAAAGAAGACATTATGCGTAAAGCAAGGAGAAATGATCACATAGTGTTCAATGGAGAAACCATAATGCTGTTCCAGGATCTCTCCCAAATTACTCTAAAAAATCGAAGAGCCCTGCGCCCCCTGCTGGAGAAATTGAGAGATAAAGATTTGAGATATACCTGCCGCTTCCCATTTGCCCTGACAGTCTCACACAACAACATGTCCTGCGCACACCCGCTGACCTGACAGAATTTTGCACTGCACTGAACTTAGGCCAGACGGACCTGGTACTCAGAGTTTCTTCAAACTCCTCCGGAAAGAAGCACCCCCCCCCCCCAGGTCCCCATTCTTCACGCCTGATAAGAGACTTGCAAAGAAACAAACACAGAGTCATGGGGGTGGATCCAAAATGGGAACTCCAAGACCTCAAGAGGACCAAGATGAGGAGAGGACTAATCCTCCCGTACTCCGCTCTCTTTTCTACTAAAACATCACATGCTGAGCGGAGACAGTTGCTACTTACGGGCCACTCACAGCTCATACTGAAGATATACTCACCATATGTACACTTTGCGCCTCTGGTCGGCGAATCGACGGAACTAGCTTTACTTGCCTCGTCACCCATAACTGACGGATGCAACTTTGGAACTTTCCAGAAGATTCCTGAACAGCCATACAAATCGAGCTGACATCAGTTTCTCTGCTGATCCGATAGGCAACATCATAGGTACCCTCTCCATTGGAGAGAACCAAGACTTGAGCAGATGCCCAGATTTACCACTTCCTAGTTCTAGAGGTCGTAGTAGACATGCGCTCATGCTCGTGATGTCCACTTTGCGTTATTCTTTTTCCCCTTTTTTTCTTTTTTAGGTCGGGTTCACAGACTTGCGAGTTTGAAAGTTTATATGTTTATCTGTTGTTTATATATAAGTTATATATGTGGTTACCTATGTAGCGGGGTCTCTAAATTTAGGTGGGATACACCTGGGTAATAGTATGACCCAGGTGTGTAAATCATGAGAGGATTTGGACCATTTGTATTCGTGGAGGACTCGGTGGTGTATAATTCTCCTTGGCCTGTGGGTGGCAAGGTACCCGCAGGCTCAAGGTAGATTTGCTGCCGCAGTGCTGTCCTGTTTGTCCCTTTCCGGAGATGGTACGGCGAGGGCGGGGAACCTGCCGTGACGTCAATGGAGGAGATAAAAGGGGGAGACGCCCTTGCCACGAGGTCTTCGGGATCTTCTTCATCACACGCCCAGGCACCTTAGGCCTGGGTGCGGGTGGTCCGGAGTTCCGGCCCAGGCGCCCTAGGCCTGGCCGGAGCGGAGTTGGCGTCCATCCCAGGCACCTTCAGCCTGGGGTGAGGTACTAAACCAGAGGCCTGGGGCCCGGTGACTTCGACTGGGTCCCGTGAGGGCGGAGGAGTCCGAGGGTCCCTGAGGTGGATGGGGCCCATGTCTGAGGTGAGGAGGCTGGAGAGGTCACCCGTCCGGAGAGTCCGGAGCAGCATCAACCCGGTGACGGATGGGCCTCCGGTAACTCCCTTGGAGGGACATCTCCCCCTGACAGGGGCCACAACGCAGCGAAGGTACTCCTATCTACATGGTCGCTGGTAGAGACTCACAAGTTCTAAGTTCTTTCTCTAGCCAATGGCTATAGTAACCGCTGGTGAAACCACAGTGGTTTAGCGTAAAATCAGGATAGTGCCTCGACCTGCTCACCCCACCGTATTGAACTGTTATTGGGTCTCAACCAGTTGGCTGCTAAAGCACTGTTTATTGTGAGTGTGAAAATAAAGCAAGAGTTGGACCTTAATCGGTGTGTAGTACTCTGGTTAATGGGAGCAGAGGGAAGTGTCAGCACAGCAAGACTTGGTCCTTAACTAAAACGCACAGCCCGAGGAAAATAACTGGTACTGGCCTTCACCTCACCCACTGCCATGGGGAGGACATGGGTCGTAGCCCATTTCACCCTCACATATGAAATACCCCTAGACAAAGAAGAGGGGGTGAGGCCGCTACACCTAGATAGATTTCAAACTCACAAATCCATGCCTTCCTACGTACAGCTGTGTGTACAACAGCCATTCACTCCCCTAGGTTTTCTTAGTTTTAATCCTTATTTGGATCGCGACATGGGTGGACTGCCGCCAAGTCGTTTGTTGCCTCCCTTCAACCCCGCAAAGTGACCCAGTACTCCTGAACAAGGACACAGGGGACACTACCTCCCATACAGAGGTGCTCACCCCTGAGTGGGCTGGTTCTGCTCGGGGGTTGTACCACTGACAAACATCTACTTCCCTTACATTTCTATCGGATTCTCTCTCTATTTATCTCCCATTTCCTCCCACTTCTTCTACCCTCCCTACTTCTCTCTCTTCGACCCCCATTTTATGTATTGGGGACCAGTTAAAATTGTTTGTTTAAATCTGTTTCTTGCATTGATGCTAACATACATCTGTCAGCTCTTTTTCTCGCAGTTGGGTCCTTGAAGCATCTCCTCCTGTGCCGCACCGATGGCCTACTCCTCACTGGGACACAACCTGTCAGTGATATTATGCAATATCCGAGGCCTGAACATCCCGGAATGTCGCTCCACCCTGTTACGTAGGCTTAAAAAAGGTAGGCCTCATTTTGTGTTTCTTCAAGAGACACAATTTAAAACACATCATGCACCTAAACTTACAAGTCAATACTTCACAAGGGCCTTTCATGCCACCAACAACGAGGCCAAGTCAAAAGGGGTCTCAATTTTAGTGAGTAAAGATGCTCCTTTTAAGCTACTAGAACAAAAGACCGACCCGGGAGGTAGATTCATATTTTTAAAGGGGACATATGGGGCTACACCAGTGACTCTAGCAAACGTGTATTTCCCAAACAGGGCACATGTTACGTTCTGTCAGCAACTCACTAAAGAACTACATAGGTTTTCCTCAGGCTGCCTTATACTAGGCGTGGATTTCAACCTTCCGCTCAACCCCTTGACGGACACCTCAAATGGCAGGTCATGCATTACCTATAAAATACTGAAGAAAATATAATTCTCGCTACAAACTTTACATCTGACTGACACATGGCGCTTTCTTAATCCTGAAGGACGAGACTTTACACACTACTCTGCCCCTCACTCCAGATATGCACGCTTAGACTTCCTATTTATCTCTCAGAGGAACTTATCCTCAGTAGAGGCGGCTCACATCGTGATTCAATCGATCTCGGACCACTCGCCTATTTCACTAAAACTGGACCTACTGACCCAGACAACAAACATGGAGATTTAACGCGTCCCTCCTAACAGACCCAACTCTATTACCTTCCCTCACTACCACACTGAAGGAGTTTTTTTAGCCACAACTTAATGCCTGGTGCTGACCCTCTTATGGTCTGGGAAGCCCATAAATGTACCATAAGGGGAGAATTGATCAGAATGGGCTCTAAACGCAAAAGAGATAGAGAGAATGAAATCCGTAAACTAGTAACACAAATAAACACTTTGGAATCCCTTCATAAACATTCACTCTCGGTACAGTCGGCCAAAAAATTACTTGAGGCCAGGAAGGAATTACAACACATACTTGACGCTAAAACTAAATGCATGCTGTTCTTCAGGAAGAAACTGTACTATGAATCGGGAAATGAACCGGGTAAATTCCTAGCCAGGACTTTGAAAGAGTACACATGCGCAAATGACATTGCAGGTATCAAAAAGACGAATGGTAACATAGAAGTGACCACAGAAGCGATAGCTGCACATTTCCATGAGTACTACACTACACTAAATTCCGAATTTCCTGAATTTCTGAAAAAAGCCAAAAACGAAAAAAACTAAAACGAAAAAAACTAATTTTTTGAATTTCCCGAATTTACGAATTTACGAAAAAAAGCAAAAAAAAAAACGAAAACGAAAAAAACTAATTTTTCGGCAGTGCACATGTCTACCCAACAGTCAGCATCCCCAATCTATTGACCGAATTCACTCATTACGGTTACATTTCCAACCTGAAAATAAACTACACATAAACCTATCGCTACCACCTGATCTACTAAGCCTGACCAAATCCAACTCAAACTTTAGTTGGGATGACAGAGCCGTTAAATACCTGGCCACCTGGCTGACTCCACAAAACCAAAACATTTTCGAATACAACTTCCCACCCCTTTTAAAAAACTGTACAGATGACATTACAAGATGGCAGAAGGATTACTTTTCCTGGTTTGGGCGTGCGGCTATAGTCAAAATGTTTATCTTACCCAAACTTCTTTACCTGCTGAGAACCTTACCCATAAAAATACCATCACATTTCTTTAGAGCGCTAAACTCCATTCTACTAAAACTCCTTTGGAATCAGCATAAACCTAGAATAAAATGATTGTGGTTGACCGGGCCTAAAGAGGCGGGAGGGATAGGGCTTTCGAACTTCAAACACTACTATTATGCTTCGCACTTAACTAGGATAATTGAATGGCATTGCCACAGACAGACAAAAGATTGGATAACACTGGAGGAATATTTATGTGCAACATCGCTAAAATTCTCCCCATGGAATCCAAGGACCGACAACCCACTCAGTATACGTAACCACCCCATCACAGGCAATACCCTAGAAATCTTACGCTACATTGCCAACCGTAGAACTATCACTACTCCCCTCAGTCTCTTGACTCCTCTAAAGGACAATACCGCTTTTCCCCCAGGTGTTAACACTGCACTGTTCCAACCTACACAAAGCAATACCCTACTGCTTGCAGGGGACTGCTATACTGAAGGTAAATTTAAAGAACTATCCACATTAAAAATAGGAAACAACCTTCCGCACCTACGATGGTGGTCATACTTTCAGCTACGCAGTTATTTGATTAAACAGAAACACGCAAAAGACTTCCACAGACCCCTAACTGACTTGGAGTCGGCTTGTCTTGATGGTGCACCTCTTGCCAAAGCCACGTCAGTCTCATACACTTGGTTACAATTTGCCAAAACTGAAGGAGCGGACGGGCACAGGAGGAGATGGTCGGAGGAGCTGCAGGAGGAGATCACGGACAAACAATGGAGTTATGCCTGCATCTTAGCGCATAAAGGTTCCATAATCAATGATCCAGGAAACAGGTTACAAGCTGCTGATTCATTGGTATAAGACGCCTGACAAACTGCATAAATGGGACCCCCAAAAGTCCCCGTTAGGCTGGAGATGCCAAACAGAAAAGGGCACATTACTCCACATTTGGTGGCATTGCCCACTGATCACTCCCTACTGGGATAATGTCAAAAAACTGATCCAAAAAATAACAGAGACTAAATTATCACTAACCACAGCTTGTTGCCTGTTGCACATCAATCACTTTACTCTTAAAAAATATAAAAAAATCACTATCCAAGCACCTACTCAATGCGGCCAAATCATTGATCCCGCTACACTGGAGATCTGCCAGGGTGCCCCCTGTCACAGACTGGCTAAAAAAAGTCCGAGACATATGTGAGATGGAGGACACCATGGCACAAGATAATGGCAGAGTTGAAGCCTTCCAAAAAACATGGCAGCCTTGGTTCGTATTTCGCTGCTCCCAGGATTATGAGGACGCAAAATGAATTACTTAATAGTGCTGACTGGTTTACATGACCACCTATAGGAATATGTACTAGGCTTGTGCAATTCGTTTCGTAACGAATCAAAATTCGTCCGAATTTAGCAACTTTCGGACATTCGGAAGCATTCGAATTTCCGAACAGAGCAATTACGAATAAAACCGAATCCGAAATAAATTATACCGCAAAATAGCGAATGCCCGAAGGTCTTCGGCATAATTCGTTATGAAAAAAGTTACGAATGTACGAATCCATACGAAGCACAATAACACTCACTCTGCTCTGCTCTCTGCTTCTCCTTCACCGTGCTGAACTCCCTCTCAAAATGGTGTACAGGGGCGGAGGCTATAGCCGCATGAAAAAACGAAAGTAAAATACGAGATTTCAAATCCATTCGAAGCACAATAACACTCACTCTGCTCTGCTCTCTGCTTCTCCCTCACCGTGCTGAACCCTCTCAAAATGGTGTACAGGGGCGGAGCCTATAGCCGCATGTAAAAAACAAAAGTAAAATACGAGATTTCGAATCGTTACAAATAACCGCTATGTATTTAGAAAAGTACAAATCCATTCGAAGCACATTAGGCATAATAGGCAGCGTCGTTGTGAGAGAGACACGGAAAATTACGAATCAACGAACCCAAAAAAAGTTACGAAAGTAGGAGTTGTGTCCAGAATCAACGAAAAACAACGTACTCTACCGAAAGTACGAATTATAAAGCAACAAAAAATTCAACGAAAAATGTCGCTTGCAAAAATACGAATGAGTCCGAACACGAAAAATCCCGTCTAGCAAAATTACGAATGATTACGAATCAACAGGACCGGAAAGAAACGAACCGAAACGGAACGAATTTTTCCGTTGTGCACAAGTCTAATATGTACTAACCTTTTTCTTTTCTTATCCTACAATGATTTCGTTAAGATGAGAGCAAACACTGTCGACTTATCACTTATCCCATCCACCCCTCTTCCCTTCCCTATCTGTCTTTTTCTTTTACACAATACCATTTGCAATGTATGACGATGAACCACACCAATTTAAGGTCGAAAACCTCTTTGTGTACTTTTATTAAGAATATGTCTTTAGGCCAAGGCTAGAGGCGAAACTACAGTTCCGGAACATACTCCCAAAAGGGCTTAGCTTTTATGGTTTAGTTTTAGCCTCTCTGACATTTAATACATACATGCAACATACTGTACTCCCTGATTTATAAATCTATTATAATATTGCTTTGTTTACATGTTGCAGTTGTATCTGCAAATTGCGTATTGTGCATGTTATCTTTTGATTCTTTTTTTCAATAAAACTGAAATGTTTAAAATAAAATACAAGTGACAGCTATGACAGCTAATTACAGTTTTCTGTGGTGGTCTCATTCTATGCAGAGCTTGAGAAGGTTTCATATTTTTGTAATGTAGCGGGACCCCCCAAAAATGGGGTCGCTATGCTGTAAATTTAGGGGCAGTCTGGGTAATAGTATGGCCCAGATTTTACAATTCTGTTTGATATGAACTCTGCTCTGCCATGTTGTTGCCTGGTGCATAGTTCCCCTGGGCCTGAGGTGGCGCTGTTGCCCAGGTCTCGGGTTGAACCACTGGTGACATTGTGGTGTTATTGGGTGTCCTCTCTCGGCTACCGTGTGGTGGGCGGGTTCTGCCTGCTGTGCATGCCGGGAGAGGGTACATAAAGGGCAGACGCCAGAGGAGAGAAGGAGAGGAGGAGAGTCCAGGGTTGGCCTTGTTGGCCTGGGGTGCGTGAACTGGTCGAGGAGTCTCGGGCACCTTTAGCCCGAGGCTACGAAGTTCCAGGTAGGCCCAGTACCTTCAACTGGGTCTACAATCAACTCACTGGAGTCCCAGGGAACCCATGTGAGGGTGGCCTGCTCTGAAGGAGAGGAAACCGGGGGAGGGCCTGTCCGATGGATCAGTGAAGGAATTCATGGTGAAGGAGAGGCCTGGTTACCTATCAGAGGGAAGGACTCGTGAGTTGCAGAATAGCTCCTGTAGTGTGTCCCATTGACACCTATGGTCTTGATTAATCTATGGGAGTTTCAAAGTTCTAATTCAGTGCAAAAAGGTTTCTGTGGCAGAGAATTACTTAGACTTGTCCGTGAAGGGGACTAACTTAAAGGAACTGTTCGTGCTTCACTCCGGCTGCTAGAAATGTGAGAGGGATCTATCCGGGTGAGCAATTGATACTCGGGCTTGAGTGAAGAATAGGGTGGTTGGGTGTTGCGTGCCTGAACCTGTCCCTCTACCTACTTTGTCTCTATCATCAACCTATTCCCAAATTTGTTTTCAAGCAAGATAAAATAAACTCTTCTGTTTGGAGTTTAAACACTGTTTGGCTTTCTTTGGGAGGAAGAACATAGACTTTTCCCTACATGCCGGTTTTTACCACCACCCTGGCCACCAGTGTGAAACAGCCCTTAGTGTCATTAAATTCAACTAGATGTCTTGGGGGATAAGTCTTGGGGGTAAGCGGTAGATAGAGATCTAAATTCTCTGTAACTTTTGTATATGGTGAGGAGTGGGTTGAGTGTGTGTCTCTTGGCTGTGGACGTTGCTGGAAGAGGGAAGAGGGAGAAGAAGGACTCGGGGAAGAGAGTCAGAGAAGTAAGAATGGAGAGAAGAGGAAGAAAAAAAAAGAAGGGGGGGGGTTTGCATAGTGCACCACTGTTCCTATTGATTTTGGGATTGGAGAAGGCTATTGGTGTGTGATCGGAATTTCCAGAAATGGTTATGATGGAAGCCCCCGCCTTCATCCTAGTCAGGTTCATTTTATTTCAACCGCCTCATGTACTATCCTTGTTAGATACAACAACTCTAACATTTTAGGTGAAAGTCATCCGGTGACTTAGAATTAATGGCTATGCTAGAAATTATTTCTGTTCATGGCCTTTGATAACCTCAGGAAACGTAGATACAATGTTCTCCTAGCTCGTTCACTGGGCATGTCTATAACAAGGGGAAACATGCAAAAGACTACGGAGAAAAGTTATTTTTATATCCTCCTCTGAATATAGCACAGATCTGCTCCACACAGCAAGAATTATACTTCACACATTGCTGGTATTGGCCTACCTGGCATAAAAATCCATTTTTTTTAATCTTCTTTTAGGAGTTGGGTATTATCCAGAGTGCTTTACATTAATTATACAATCCCAGAATTTACCACTATGGAGATAAACCTCAGCAGAGAGTACAATGTATAGTCCTGTAAGAAGAAGGGCAGCAGCAATGTTCTGTATGTGGGCTCTTGCTTCAGGCAACTAACCTTTTCCCTCTGTGTAGGGGTTGGGGTGCATGCGGAATGTCTTGAGGCTCCGACTGAGGCACCATCCCGGAAGAATATGTGACTGTATGTCAAAAAAATGGTTGATCAAGGGTGGGACTTTGTGTGTGCCTCAGTGGAGTGAATAAATATAGAGGTATCACGATATATAGAAAAATAAACAATTTTTATTATCCTGCCGAAGGCAGCAATGAAAAAAAACCTTATATTCTTACAAAAGTATATATAAGAAAATATAAAATCACATTACAGTTCAAATAATGGGTAACGGGATGTGCGATTCCCATTCCCAGAGAGAAGTGAAGGCCTACGCGTTTCGCGGATTTCCGCTTCATCAGGGCCATTTAGCGTAGCACAAAGAGTTAATACAAGGGTTCTAGGAGCAAACAAAACATTGATAAAATATACATGCATGTTATATCCTATATATTTAAGGGGGAAGAAAAACCTAACATATATAAATCAACATTATACAGGTATTAGATCCGATTGGAATAAGAAAGACTTTGTAAAGATGTTCTTTACTAGGATGTAGGTGTCTCTAATCCCCAGGTTGAGTGGTACATTTAAAATTTGGCGTGGAATGGTTACTTACACATATTTACATTCTAGAATATATAATTTTCCTCCTGATGAAGACACTTTATGAATTGAAACACGTTGAGGGTTCTCTTGTTGCCATCTGAACGACACCTTAATGGTTGGAACTTCATATGGTGCAGAGCTTTACTGATGCATTGGTTGTTAAATACTCTTGATGTGGTCATTTTTAAACGTTGTCAATAAGGTGTATATTTTACAACACTTTCTTTTATTAGACAGTTTGGTACAGCTAAAGTTCCACCTGGTTCCCCCCCCCCCCCTCTTTGAGTAACTATTAAAAATTCCCTATCCTCTTCAATCTGCAGCGCTGTAATTTTCAGGAAAATGCGATATTACAACTTGGAGGCGCTCTGTACACAGATGATCTACAGAACAAACCCCCCTGGAAATGTAATTTCCTGCTTCTGTGATTGGCTCACTGACTTTACCATAAGTCTGCACTAAGATACAAGTCAGATTTTGGGCATCCCCTGCAACAAAAATGTCATTGTTGTTGCAGGGTGTCTTCTTCCGCCGTGTGTCGGGAGACCTGCCTCCTGATTGGCGGGGAGGAACTTTAGTGTGAAAATAGCGAAAATTCATTCACTATCGTCGCCAGTGGTGGTGCGTCCATAGAGGGCGCCGGAGCGCTGCCCCCTCTCGCTCCTGCACCGCCACTGAAAGACAATACACAAATTCATGCATTGCATGAATCTGTGTATTGTCGCCGCTGCCGCCCACTATTCAGATGGCCGGCCTCCTGGTGAGCGCCGGCCATTTGAATAAGAGCGGTGGCCGGCAGTGG
Organism: Rana muscosa; assembly: GCA_029206835.1. Lineage (NCBI taxonomy): Eukaryota > Metazoa > Chordata > Amphibia > Anura > Ranidae > Rana > Rana muscosa. The sequence goes on from CM055118.1 coordinate 416,282,227, forward strand.
GTGTGTTTTGGAAGTGTCTATCAGAGCCAGCGGCTCTGATAGGCTTTCCTATTACAGCCCTCAGGCTGTAATCGGCTTCCAAATAGTTCACCAAGGGACGCACGGGGGGTGCGTTCCTTGGTGAACACTGACACGCATCTCAGCCAATCAGGTTCACCGGATCTGGTTACCGGTAACCTGATTGGCTGAAGCGTCATCGAGGGCGGGACTTGGGAGAAGACATCGAGGGAGGATGGCTGACCCGAGAAAGGTAAGTGCTGGGGGACTGGGGGAAGCAATCTGGCGGTTTTTGAGGGGGAAAACTGGCAGCAATTGATGGGCACAGTGATGACAATTGCTGGCACAGTGGTGACAATTGACGGGCACAGTGGTGACAATTGATGGGCACAGTGGTGACAATTGATGGCATGGCACAGTGGCTGCATTTGATGGCATGGCACAGTGAGGGGGCAAACTGGCAGCAATTGATGGGCACAGTGGTGACAATTGCTGGCACAGTGGTGACAATTGATGGCACAGTGGTGACAATTGATGGGCACAGTGGTGACAATTGATGGCATGGCACAGTGGCTGCATTTGATGGCATGGCACAGTGAGGGGGCAAACTGGCAGCAATTGATGGGCACAGTGGTGACAATTGCTGGCACAGTGGTGACAATTGATGGGCACAGTGGTGACAATTGATGGGCACAGTGGTGACAATTGATGGCATGGCACAGTGGCTGTGTTTGATGGCATGGCACAGTGAGGGGGCAAACTGGCAGCAATTGATGGGCACAGTGGTGACAATTGCTGGCACAGTGGCGACAATTGATGGGCACAGTGGTGACAATTGATGGGCACAGTGGCGACAATTGATGGGCACAGTGGCTGCGTTTTGGACACAGTGAGGCTGCAATTGATGGTTTTTTTTTGTTTGTTTGTGCCCCTCCAAAAATTTTGAGCACCAGCCGCCACTGATCGTCACACAACTGGGTGGGCTCGTAGCGCAATGCTCTGCGCTCCGAGGTCACCCTATGTTGAAGTCTATTAGAGCATCTGTCTCTAATTAGGTGCTTCTAAAAAAAACACCCCCCGCCGCATTGGAATCCATAGTCCGGCGCCACTGATATGTAGATCAGGGGGCCGGACGCATGAATAGGGGAGGCGGCGCCCGTGCGCCCTCTATGGACGGGCTGAATCTGGGGCGGCTGAATCATGTAAAACTGATAAAAAGAAAATGAGTTAAAAAGCTGATGCCAATGGCAGCAACCAATGAGATTTTATCTTTCATTTTATGAAACAATTAAACAAGAATTCTAGTTGGTCGCAATGGAACAGTTTTCTTTTCCCCAGTTTTAGAGAATCAGCCCCGAAAAGGTAGAATTCGCACATCCCCAGGTCAGGAGATCGACATCTAATGTCTGTGGGCCCTTTAAATCCCAGAACTGACAAAGCCCATTCCTCCAGTTTGTGGGATTTTATGAGGTCCGGGTGATAATGGGATATGAAAAGTGTCTAAGGGACGCTTTAGGCTGAGAAATCAGAGATACTAAATGTGTTATCCGGAGGACGGAAATTACCGCCAAGTTCAGACTTCCTCTAAATGAAGGCGACGGGAAGATTTTATTTCTAGTGGAAAGTTGGATATGTCTAAGTGGAAGCCAAACCACTGGGGGACTTATTTGGCCAAAGACCTGACTGATGCCTTGACTGAATGAGGCCATGTCCAAAAATGCTGCTCTCTTATATATGCAGTAACTATATATAAATGTATATCTGTATGTCTATATTCAGTGGCAAGAAAAGGTATGTGAACCCCTTGGAATTACCGTATATACTCGAGTATAAGCCGACCCGAATATAAGCCGAGGCACCTAATTTTACCACAAAAAACTGGGAAAACGTATTGACTTGAGTATAAGCCTAGGGTGTCCATCTGCCTCACTGTGCCTCACTTTGCCTCATTGTGTCCATGCCTCACTGTGCCCATGCCTCAGGCCCCTTTCACACTGGGGCGTTTTTCATGCGGTTTAGCGCTAATATTAGCGCTAATTTACCGCATGAAAAATTTGTGGCTGTAGCCTTCAATGTGAAAGCCCGAAGGCTTTCACACTGAAGCGGTGCGCTAGCAGGACCGCTATAAAAGTCCTGCTAGCCTCTTCTTTACAGCAGGGAAGGAGCGGTGTGTTCACCGCTCCTTTACCGCGGCTGCCCATTGAAATCAATGGGACAGCGCGGTAATACCGCCCGCAAACCGCGGCAATAGCCGCGGTTTGCGGGCGGTATTAACCCTTTTTCGGCCGCTAGCGGGGGTTAAATTCAACCCCCTAGCAGCCGCATACCGCGGTAAGAATGACGGTATAGCAACGCTGAAAATCGCGCTGCTATACCGCCACCGCACCTGCCCTCCCCAGTGTGAAAGGGGCCTCACTGTGCCCATGACTAGACTGACGTTTAACATTGGAGTCTATGGAAGGGGTGCCCGATTTTGAAAAAATCGTTGCTCCCCGGCCGTAGGTCCCCCAGACAAAAACCTTTGCACACTTATAAAGGAGAAATGGGGCTATATGTGTGCGAAGATTGGGGTCCAGGGGACCTACGGCCGGCCAGTACCGGGTCCCCAAAATCACCAGAGAAATTACCGTTTAACATAGGAGTCTATGGAAGGGGTGCCCGGCTTTGAAAAATCGGTGCTCCCCGGCCGTAGGTCCCCCGGACAACAAATTTTGCACACTTGTAGAGGAAGAGTGGGGCTACATGTGTGTGAAGATTGGGGTCCAGGGGACCTACGGTCGGCCAGTACCGGGTCCCCAAATTCCGGAAGATCAGGCACAAAAAGGTGACTCGAGTATAAGCCGAGGGGGGCATTTTCAGCACAAAAAAATGTGCTGAAAAACTCGGCTTATACTCGAGTATATACGGTAACTGGTTTTCTGATGTAATTTGACATAAAATGTGACCTGATCCTCATCTAAGACACAGCACTAGACAAACACAAGGTGCTTAAAGCGGAGTTCCCCCCAAAAATGGAACTTCCGCTTTTCGCAACCCTCCCCCCCTCCGGTGTCACATTTGGCACCTTTCAGGGGGGAGGGGGTGCAGGTATTTCCAGCCACTTCCCGTCAACCCCCCCCCCCCCCCGCTGTCTCCTGGGAAACACACTGGTCTCAGGAGAGAGCAGGGACCAGTGAGGGCGCAGTAGGGAACCGGGCAGTGAAGCCGCAACGCTTCACTTCCTGATTCCCTCACCAAGGATGGCGGGGGGGGGGGAAGCCGAGAGACAAGCGATTGCTCCGCCTCGGCTGCCGACATCGCGGACACGCTGGACAGGTAAGTGTCCATTTTTTAAAAGCCAGCAGCTGCAGTATTTGTAGCTGCTGGCTTTTAAAAAAAAAATAATTCGGGTGGACCTCCGCTTTAAGCTGAAAACACACAAACAATTCAAATTTCTTGTATCTTTTTTGAACACACCCATTAAACATTCACAGTGTTGGAGGAAAAAGTAAGTGAACCCAAAGACTAATTAAATCAATGAAAGCTAATTGAAGTCAGTAGTTTACGCATCTGGATTCCAATTAATGAAACGAGTTTGGAGGTTTGGTTGGTTTTAGAGCTACTTTGATTGGTTATGCCTTGTACACACGACCGGACTGTCTGTCGGAATAAAGTCCGACGGATTGTCCGACGGAGTTCCGACAGAAGTCCACTCAAGCTGCCTTGCATACACACGGTCACACAAAAGTCCGACCGTCCAAAACGTGGTGAAGTACAACACGTATGACGAGCCGAGATAAATTAAGTTCAATTGGGCAGTTGGGCGCTTTTGCTTGATTCTGAGCATGCGTGGTTTTTAGTCCCTCGGAATTGCATACAGACGAACGGACTTTCCGATAAAAAAAATTTGTCCGTCGAAAAAAAAAGTTCTCTAAGTCCGTCGGAATTTCCATCGGAAAATCCGGTCGTGTGTACGCGGCATAAAAGACACACAAGCACTTTAAGATTGCTTTTCGTTTCCTGTTGGGACTTCCTTCAATAATTATTTCCCTAATACATTACTTTGGATGAACCCAACTCTCCCTGAATTCTTTTCCACCCCAGATCCCTCCCTCTGGGCTCCTGGTGGAGTGCATCCTTTGGTCCATATCTGTGAGAATGGCATTTTAAAAACTGTTGATACCCTAAAACAACAGTTTAACCCGCCCAACTCCTATTTCTTCCGTTTCCTCCAGCTCCGCCGTGCCTTCTTCTCACAATTTGGCAGCTCTCCTTTGAAAATACGACAATCCAATATGGGACGATTCTCTCGAGAAATCTCTCTCAATTATCTATAAGGCTATACAACCGATGGTACATCATAGTTTAGATACATTGAGGAGGAGAAATATATGTCCCAAGGCTGCCCAAAAAAATTCCAAGTGTGGGACCAGGGCTGCTATCAGGGGGGTACAGGCAGTACACCTGTAAGGGGCCGGAGATCCCCAGGGCCCGGATGGTAACCCTCCTTTTTTCTGTATTTTTTATTTAAAAATATATATATTTTTTGAAAAAAAAAATAGTTTTTTTGTAAGTGGACCAGAGGTCCCCAGAGGCCCAGAGGTTCCCAGGGCCCCGGATGGCGACCCCCCTTTTTTTTTATTTTTTATAAAAATAATATTTTTTTTGTAAGGGGCCCCGAGGCCCGGAGGTTCCCGGGGCTCTGGATGGTAACCCCCTTTTTTATGTATTTTTTATAAAAAAATAAAAATAAGAATATTTTATTTTATTTTATTTATTTTTTGTAAGGAGCCCAGAGGTCCCCAGGGCCCCCGGATGGCAACCAACCCCCCTTTTTTTTTTTTATAAAAATATATATATATATTTTTTTATAATATATTAATTTTATTTTTTTTCTTGTAAGGGGCCCAGAGGTCCCCAGAGGCCCGGAGGTCCCCAGGGCAACCCCCCTTTTTTTTTGTTGTTCTTCCTTCGTTCGTCAGCACCCAAAGCCCAAAGCCCCCCCCCCCCGACCTCAACAATTCGCGGCGGCAGCACCCCCCTGCTTCTCAATTCGTAGTAACCACCCCCCGCTTCTCAGTTCACGTCTGCCCCCCCGTTTCTCCTCTGCTCCAGGGGGCCCATGCCTGAAGCTGTGTAAGGGGCCCCAAAATTCCTGATGTGGGACATCTGGTTGGAATCATACGCCACTACTGTAGATATACATGACTTTGAGGCTACTGCCAGTCTCCCTTAAAGACCGGCCTATGTATGGTCCTGTATCTAAATAACCCCCTGCCTTTTATGGATCAATTTTACATTGTACGGTCCCATGGCTCATGGATTTTCGTTGCCTCAGCCTCTAGGGTAGTGAATCTATCTCAATTATCTCTAATGCCGAGTACACACAATCATTTTTCTCGACGGTCAAAAGACCGGGCAGAAAACTGATGGGAAGACCGAGCTCCGGCTCGGTCCCTTCTCCCCGTGTACACACGGCCGGTTTTCTTGACATGCTTTTTCTTGGTCGAGAAAACTGGCCGTATGTATGCTCCACCGCAGTGTTTCGGATGGGAAAACTGCCGAGCAAAAAAAATGCAGCGATTCGCAACGAGAAAAAATAAAAAATGTTCTAATTTTTCCCGTCGTGATTCTCGCCGTTTTTCTCGTTGGGAAAACTGCTGGAGAGCATACACACGGCCGGTTTTCCCGACCAAGAAAAAAAATGACAGTTTTCCCTTCGGGAAAACTGGTCATGTGTACGCGGCATAAGGCTTTACAAGCGATGGTACATCATGGTTTAGATACATTGAGGACATCATGGCTAGCGGAGCTGCCGGAGCTGGACAGCGAGGATTGGGAGGACATGTGGGGGAGTACCCCTTTTCTCAACTTGTGTCTTCCAGGGATCGGTTGATCCAGCTCAGAATTCTACACCAGTTTTATCTGGCACCCCACAGGCTACACAAGATCTACATGAACTGTCCTCCACATTGCAGATGTTGCTGATTATTTCCATATGATTGGGTCCTGTCCATCCCTTCAAATTTTCTGGTCAGGTGGGATTCGTCCCTACAAGAGAAGCGCCTGACAATACAACGAAAGTTATCAATCTGCTACAGATAGCGAATAAAACACAGACGCAATGTGTATTCCTGAACACGGACGCAGAGAAGGCCTTTGACAAGGTGAGTTGGACTTGGATGCGGGCAGTCCTCCAGCATCGAGGGTTTGGAAGTAAGATACTACAGTGGGTTTCTTCTATATATTCCTGTCCAACGGCCCGGGTACGGGCAAATGGAGTATTATCAGAACCCTTCCCTATTACAAACGGGACACGACAGGGGTACCCCCTGTCCCCACTCCTATCCGCCCTGTCATTGGAACCATTTCTTTGCACACTGAGACTGAATCAGGATATCTCAGGGATTCAAATAGGGAATATTCAATGTAAAATCTCGGCCTATGCAGACGATATGCTCTTTACCCTTACCAATCCCCTGATTACGATTCCAAACTTGATGAGGGAATTTGAGAAATATGGGGCACTCTCGAATCTTCATATTAACTTTAAAAAATCGGAAGCAATGGGGGTTAATTTATTAGATACATCATTAATACAGTTGAAACAAAACTTCAAGTTTAAGTGGACAGATAGAGGTTTAACATATCTAGGTACCTTACTCCCGGAAAATATAGCGAAAATGTACCAATTAAATTTTCCCCCTTTACTACAGAAGGTCAAGTCTCTTCTAGACAAATGGAACCCTGGTTTCCATACATGGTTAGGACGCTGTAATATTATTAAGATGAGTATACTTCCTAAATTCCTATATCTAATACAGGCATTACCAATATATATCCCCATAAGTTTCTTTAAACAGACCCAGAAGCTAATATTTGAATTTATATGGGCACATAAACAGCCAAGGATACAACGGAAACAATTAATGTATACTAAGAGACAGGGGGGATTGGCCGTACCGGATATACGGTAGTATTACTATGCAGCACATTTGAATAGAGTTGTAGACTGGAACAGACATAAAGAGACCAAATTATGGGTACAGATTGAAAATGCACAGTCCCCGGTGCCCTTAAGTGGAGCACCATGGTGCCTTGCTGCAATGCCTAGAGAGGTGACCGCCAGTCCGTTGGTGGGCAATACAGTCAAGCTGTGCTCGGCCTTGCTTCCCACTATCGGAATAACACCTACGACCTCTCCTTTATACCCAATATTAGGTAACCCATTCTTTCAACCAGGGTGTGAAGAGAGCGGATTTAGATACCTAACGAGCATGGGATACACTCGTGCATTTAATTATATCCACGAGGGAACTTGGTTCACAATAAGGGAGATGATGGAACAAGGAAATATCTTTAGATTAAAATTCTGGAACGCTCTACAGATTACACATTTCCTTAATACTCTTCCGGGCCCGGGACAGCTGGACAGACCCTTTACCACATTCGAGAGACTTTGTAATGAGAAGGGAGCGATATCGCATACACTATCGGTATGTTACGGACTATTGATTACCCAGCCGGAAACTCACTCCCTGAAATGTGTCCAGGACTGGGAAGAGGAACTGGGGAGGACTTTTAGCTTGGAGCAGAGACAGAGGATGTTGAGGTTTACACATGAAATATCTATATGTGTTAAAACACAAGAAACCAATTTCAAGATCTTCTCTAGGTGGTATAGAACACCAGAGAAACTTGGAAAAATGTTTCCGGACGCCTCTGATCGGTGTTGGAGATGTCAGGAAGATAAAGGCACTATGTTGCACATCTTCTGGGACTGCCCCAAGCTAAGGCGGTTTTGGCTGGGGATTAAACAGACACTTCAACTATGTACGGATCTAACAATACCTGAAAAACCGGAGTTTTTTCTTTACATGTTAACCAGGTTCCCGAAAGGATATATAAGGAATCGTGCATTCCTTACCTCTTAGATGCCGCAAAGGCATGTATCCCGTTAAAGTGGAAATCATTATCGCCACCGACATTAGAAATGTGGATTCATAAGGTGAAGGAGATTAGCAAATTAGAAGATTTAGTCCTCTCCGCGCGTCAACAGCATGAAAGGTATTCCGAGACTTGGTCTGCTTGGAATACTTTCCTAGCTTCTGAGGAGGGGAAAACCCTCCTTGAAAATGGAGTGATGGGGGAAGAGGCTTAGTGAGCTTTAAGGTTATTTACGGTGGCAAAGAGGAGAGGTGGGGAAACCGAAGGCTTCCGTATGGGCACGGGGGGAGAGAATACTGGGGGGAGGGGTTCTCCCCTCCATTTCCTTTTTTTTTGTCATTGGGAATATGAGGTTATGTGTTGGATGTTAAATATTGTTTGTTTTGTGAAATAATAGATGTGAAATTTGGAGCTGTATGTATGTCTATATTTTGTTGAAAAAGATTAATAAATTAATTGAAAAAAATAAAATAAAATTCTGGTCAAGGGTCATCCAGTTTATTAAACGCTTACCGTATATACTTGAGTATAAGCCGACCCGAATATAAGCCGAGGCCCTAATTTTACCACAAAAAAACTGGGAAAACGTATTGACTCGAGTATAAGCATAGGGTGAGAATGCAGCAGCTACTGTAAGTGCATGGGCGTCCGCTCCATAGGGCAAGGGGGGTCAATTGCCCCCCCCCTGGAATCGGAAGTCACAGTGAAGACACTTGCCCCCTGTGTTGCAATGGCCGCCTCCACGGCAGCCGTGGACTTTTTTTTCTAAGTCTGCTGCTGGCCTGAGGGCTGGGGCTGCTCTATCTTTTCTGAATACACATCTGTCCCTCCCCCCTCACCGCTGGCACGAGCATTGGATTGGCTCTGCCGCTCGGGCCTCTGTCCGTGACCCGGCTGTTCCGTGATTGGCTGCTGCCTCAGCCTGCCTCTGCCTGTGTAAATGTATGCGCCGGCTCCTCCCACAGGTGCGTGGTGTGCAGTGGCTGAGACAAGAGAATACGCTGCCAGTGCCTGCCCTGGGCCTATCCCTGAAGAACTACAGGTAACAGCAGTGCCTGTGCCACGATACCACTATGTACATCATTTTTTATTGCAATACATCTGTTGTGGGCGGCCATATTTTGAGCTTGATGAAAACAACCTACACAGTATAGGCTGTTTTCATAAAGATCCAAATATGGCCACAACAGATGTATTGCAATGCATTGCATTATAGAAAGATGTACATTCTCTAGGCTATATTTATATGGACATGGTGGAGTGAAGTTGAATTATCCTCAAGAGCTATTTCACACTGCCAGCTGGCCACTAGTGGGTCGCTTTTAACCCCAGCTAGCGGTCGAAAACAGGGTTAAATGCAACTGTGTATCGCCACTGCCGAAGCGCTTTGCAGGTGCTTTGGTAGCGGTGCCCATTTATTTCAATGGGCAGGGGCGGTGGAGGAGTGGTGTATACATCGCTGCTCCACTGCCCCAAAGATGCATGGATGACCTTAGAATGATGCCCCTCCTGAAAAAAGTTCAGCGGACGCCCATGTGTAAGCGAAAAAAAAAATGGCCATTTGCACGCCTCACTGTGCCCATCCTCACTGTGCCCATTACCATCTCACTGTGCCCATTACAACCTCACTGTGCCCATTGCAACCTCACTGTGCCCATTACAACCTCACTGTGCCCATTATAACCTCACTGTGCCCATTACCTCACTGTGCCCATTGCAGCGTACCTGAAATTCTTGACAGGCGCCCATTTTTTAAAACTCGCGGCTTCCTCCTGGTCCCGTCCTGTTTCGTGATAGGCATTTGACACTGTGTGTGTTCCGCCTATCACGTATGTTCTTTCGTCCTCGGACTCAGTTTCCCAGCAGACACTGTGTTCAGTGTTCTGCCAATCGCGGATGTTCTTTCACCCTCGGACAAGAGAAGGTCCCTGATAGGTGGAACACTGAACACAGTGTCTGCTGGGAAACTGAGTCCAAGGATGAGAGGACCTCCGTGATAGGAGGTAGCGGAACACAGTGTCAAACGCCTATCACAGAGCGGGACGGGACCAGGGGGAAGCCGCAAAGTTTTAAAAAATGGACGCCCAAGGTATACTGACTCGAGTATAAGCCGAGAGGGGTATTTTCAGCCCTAAAAAAAGGGCTGAAAAACTTGGCTTATACTCGAGTATATACGGTAACTACTATCCCACAACAGGTGGATGTCTGCCTCCTTGAGTTGGTGGAGGCTCTTGCCCCCGCTAGAGCTGTGCATGCATTGTTGGGGCTATTATTGTTTTATGCTAGAAAAACCATTGTTATTCAATGGAAGTCAGGATCTGCTCCCACCCTAGGGTTTTTCGAAAGGTGTTAGTGAATTCTGCTATACCCCTTTAGAAGGAGACATATATGTCCCAAAGCTGCCCAAAAAAATTCCACAAAGTGTGGGACATTTGGTTGGAATCAGACTACTGTCGATGAACATGACTCTGATGCTATACTGCCAGTCTCCCTTAAAGACCGGCCTATGTATGGTCCTGTAACTAAATAACCCCTTACCTTTTATGGATCAATTGTACATTATACGGTCCCATGGCTCATGGATTTTCATTGCCTCGGCCTTTAGGGTAATGAAGAGAGGACACATTCCTCAGGCTACATTATTCTCTCATTCTAGTTTCCCCTGCGGTCTTGGGGGCATTCTTTGTGTTCTATGAGTAGCAAGTCATAAACACAGACATCTCTGCAAAAAGAAAAAAAAACATAAAAATGAAAGATTGATGAGGTTTCCTCGTCCCTCGTCCCGATCGCTGCAGACGCTGTGTGTGGAGACACAGCAGGTGGAAGTCCCGGACTGGGAACGCGTCCGGAGGGGTGAGCGAGCACCTGCTCAATCCATATACTTTACACTATTGTTAGGCCTACAGACTGCCGTGGCCCACCAGTTCATATTTGAGTCCTCACTGGAGATCCATAGTAGAACTGAGTCAAACGGATCTCTTATGAAGTGTTCCGTGTTGGTACTTTTACCCTTTTGGATTACAAATGTGTTCCTGAAATGTGCACCACCATTTAAAGATTTGCATGCGAAGAATTCATCTCCTAGAGACTGAGTTATAGGGTCAGGCCTGACCGGGTATTAGAGTTTAGTAGCTGCGCCACAGGGCGCTTAGTTAATGGTCGCCCCACGTGGCACGCCATTACTGTGTTCCATTAATGTGTAGTGTATCACTTGCTGCAGGGCTCTGTTAGAAGCACATGTTATCTGTTTTACTGTTGATTTATCTTAATAAGAGAGAGTAAACTCATTATTCTTTTACTATTTGTATTGGTGTCTGAATTATCCATAGAGCCTAAGATATATTACCCTAGACTAACTGTGCCAGTAGGGGGTCGAGTGAATTGCCGGAGGTTGGCGGAGCTGTCTTCAGGGCCCAAAACTAATACTGCTGCCCTCTTAGCTGAGGGTATCGCTACACGTGGGGGTTCTCGTCCGGGACCCTGATACAGCAAGTGAACACGCCAGAGGTACCGGCATGGACCTGCTAACAGTAACAGCGTGGTGCGAAGCATCTAAAGCAGAGCCAGACAAGTCGGTAGTCATCAGCCTGCCGGGGGAGGAGTGGTCAACAGAGACGATAGAGCAGCTAATGCTGTCCGTGTCCCCAGATCATACACCGTGGGTAACGGAGATAAAATCAGATCCAGATATCTCGTATCAGTATGCACTAGTAGAGTACTGGGGTGGGATGCCAGAGACTTTCAAGCGCAACTGTGTGCGGACGCCAGACAACAAAACCTCTAGGTTGGCGCACGCAGTAACTGTAAAGAAGGAACCATCACCAACGGGATCACTGCAGGCTGCGGCCCGTGCCCCACCTGAAAGAGGAGACAGGGAGACGCCTTCGGTGGCACCTGCACCTGTCGCTGCTATATCACCAGAACTGATAAATGCAATAGGGGATCTGCTAACCAAATGTCAGAAGACAAACACGGTGCATGTAGAGACTAGCTACCGGAGACTAAAGACATTCTCAGGGAAGCTCCCTGTCCCTGCAGGGGAGGAAGACTTCGATACTTGGGTGGAACAGGCATTACAAGCAGTGGAGGCATGGGAGGTGCCTGAAGCAGAGAAGAGGCAACGAGTGATAGAAAGCCTTAAAGGCGCAGCAGCAGAAGCAGTGAAAAGTTTTCGGTTTGGGAATACAGACTGCATGGCTCAAGACTGTCTAGCCATGCTACAGGAAGAGTTCGGTCAGTTAGAAAAGGTGACAGAGATGGTCTACCAATTTGAACATACTTTCCAACAGCCGAATGAGAAGCTTTCAGAGTATGTCAGAAGACTGAACAGGTTGCTGTGTAAGATTGTCTTGAAGAAGGGGATGATGCCCCAAGATACAGATGCGGCAAGAATGAAGCAAGTCTTAAAGGGAGCTTTGCGCTCGGATCCAGTCTGGTTGCACCTGAAAACCTTGGGAGGAGGAACGTCACTGACTTACTCTGATTTGATAAAAATCATCAGAGATGAAGAGGCACTGCAGAAGGATCAGGCAATGATAAAGACAAGTCATGCTCCTACACCAGTGATGGTCAACTCGCTGATGACCCCAGAAAGGGACTCAGAAGTGGACACTTTGAAATCACAAATGTCTCAGGTGTTAGAGATGCTAACCTCTCTGATGGCGAAAGACACACAGGGTCCCGAGAAAGAGGTAGCGAGAAAGGAACTATTCCCAATTGCCTCAGCACCCGCATCTCCACAAGAATGGGGAGATATAGTCTGTTTTAATTGTGGGGGAGTTGGCCATATTGCAGCTATATGTTCCAGTCCCAAGAAGAAGAAAACAGATAACCGCAAGCCGGCGGGAAACTCCAGAGGGCCCCGGTGAAGGAGTCAACCGGGTGCCCATCATCTTCAGTGATCTCCAAATTAAATGAGAAGCAGAAGAAAAGAGGAGACAAAACCCCTCAAGGGAAACACAGCGTCCCTCAACAGAGATACACCCCAGAGAAAGGGAGTAAGACCCCCCAGAGGAGGCACAACACTCCCCAAAAGGGGCATTCACCTAAGAAAAACAATAATATCCCTCAGCGGGTCTATTCACCCATTGAAAGGAGGGAAATCAATGCATACCAGGCTCAAGAAAGACTAAAGTCCAAAGGGAGTTGGACAAGAGAGAGTCCGAAGGGAAAAGACCAGAAGAAGGCAACCACTGCCAGGCCATATCCGGAGAAGCTGGTAGGCCCATCTCCTGTAGTGCCCATTCAAGTGGAGGGAGTCTACACCAGAGCCATCTTGGATACTGGGGCACAAGTGACCCTACTATACCGGGATTTCTACGATAAGCACTTGAGTCATCTACCCATCCAGAAGATAGAGGAACTGGAAATATGGGGAATAGGAACCCAGAGCTTCCCTTACGATGGCTATTTGCCCATAAAGATGACTTTCGACCCATCCGTGGCTGGGAAGGCCGAAGTGTTTGACACCCTGGCAGTTGTGTGCCCTCGGCCGCCTGGAGCCAACAAAAGTTCCCTCATAATAGGGACAAACACGGACCTGGTCCGGAGACTCCTGACCCCTTTGGTGAAAAAGAAGGGCCATGCAGCCACCAAAATCCATCCCATGCTGAAGACGGCCTACCAACGATTGCTCCTAGAGCAGAAGACCACTGCAGAGGGGATAGGGAAGGTATGGAGACTTGGAAGAGAAGGGGTAGTGTTACAACCCGGCGAAGTAACCTGTCTCAGGGCCACTGTGAAGCTTACTTGGGAACAACCCGGACCCTTTGTCATGCTGGAGTCCGACCCAAGGGAAGAGTCCTCCGGTCTGGAAGTGATACCAGAAGTGATTCCGCTGAAGGCCCTGAAGAAGGCCCATTGTAGAGTTCCGGTGAGTGTTAGGAACACTACAGGTGGCCCCATGGAAATCCCAGCCAGAATGCTGCTGGGCCAGGTGAGCCCTGCTGCCCCAGTTACCCTGTCAGAAGTCAAGGGGACGGGTGAAGGAGGAGATGTTTGGGAGAAGCTGTCCATGGAGAACCCGAATCTACCCAGGGCTTGGAAAGAGAGAGCCAAGGCCCAGTTGATCAGATGGGAGAAGATCTTCTCCAAAGATGAGTTCGATGTGGGGTGTGCAAGGAGTGCCACCCATCGAATCCGCCTTCAAGAAGACAAGCCCTTCAGAGAAAGGGTCAGGCGGGTCCCACTAGCAGATCTGGAGGATCTGAGGGAACAACTCGCAGAACAAAGTCACTTAGAAAAATTAAAAACTATGAAGGAAACGGGGAATGGATAGAAAAAGGGTGGGACTTTGTATGGAGCAAAGTGCATGTGTAACAATTTTATGCATGTGTAACAATTTTGAAATCTTATGGGAATTGTACCAACTCTTTCAATTGTCTTTTCAATGTATTTATGGTCTTCAAAATTATCATAATCATTATTTATTTTCTATGTAACTATTGTCTAATTGTACCGAATAAAACAAATTTATTTTTAATTATTTGATAGTTGTTTTTCCCTAGACTGTGTGCTCCATACAAAGTCCCACCCTTTTTCTATCCATTCCCCGTTCCCTTCATAGTTTTTAATTTTTCCAGTAGATAGGGATGGGGGTACATGACCGTCCAGTCATGACCTCATATAAAGTCCCACCTTTGTTACTTATCTTTTTCAAAGTCACTTAACCCCTTTCTTCCCCATTCTGATGCTCAGTTTGAACTTCAGCAAGTCGTCTTCACCACATCTAGATGTCTAAATGCATTGAGTTGTTGCCATGTGATTGACTGATTAGTAATTTGTGTTACCAAGTAATTTAACAGGTCTACCTAACAAAGTGTCCGGTGAGTGTATATCCCTTGTATACATGCAGCTGCGGGGTGGGGAATGCCTCCTATGATTGTCTGTCCACTTTGACAGCTTAGGCGGGTTCGGACTCGCTGTGCTACTAAAAAAAATAAAATAATAATCAATGCAAAATGTATGTTGATCAATGACTTAATCCAGTAAAAATGTCCACATTATACAGTGTTTTAAAAAATGCATGAGTCCAGTAAAGTAGTCTCCAAAAATGTGAAAGATCCCGTGAAAGTGTTCCAAGCAGTGGCAGCCCATCCATAGAGGGCGCACGGGCACCGCCCCCCCCCCTATCCATGCATCCGGCCCCCTGATCTACATATCAGTGGCGCCGGACCATGGATTCCAATGAGGGGGGTGTTTTTTTTAAGCACCTGATTAAAACCAGAGGCTCTAATAGGCTCCAAAAAAGGGTGAGCTCGTAGCGCAGAGTATTGCGCTCTGAGCCCACCCAGTTGTGTGACCATAGCGAATGAATTTTCGCTATTATGACACTAAAGTTCCTCCCTGCCAATCAGGAGGCAGGTCTGTGAGACCTGTTTTTCCGATTGGCCAAAGCGTCAGGCGATCCTATTGGGTGCCTAGCGCTTTGGTGGAAGACACACGGCGGAGGAAGCTGGAGGAGCGGACACCAGAGCCCGCACTCCAGGAGAGGACACCGCAGCACGCACAGGGGGGGTTGTTTGTTTGCTGCCCCCCCCAAAGAAGAACCCACCAGACGGCTGTCAGAAACCATGAATCAGACCGAGACAGAAGTGCAGTTAAAATCACACTTGTTTAATAATAATAATAGTAAAAGGTAAAGAGAGCAACGTAGTCAAATCATAGTCAGAGTTCGGTAACCGGAACAAATAGTCAGACAAGCCAGGACGTCAGGGAGCCAGAGATCAGCATACTTCAGGACAGGCCAGGAAACCAGAGAATCAGCGTAGTGGAACAGCAAGCAGGATCAGGAACCAAAAGGGACGTCAGCCAAGCGAGTCTTCAACAGGTACACAGGAGAGTGTCTCTGGATGTGTTGACCAGGCAAAGGCAGAGATGATCTGAACTGAACAGCTTAAGTAACCAGCAGGACTGACGAACAGGATATCATCACCAGGTGAGTCACTGTGGAAAGATTTAGAGCTGGCTAATAACCGACAGCTGAGTGGCCTGCTCTGAGAAGGAAGGGCTGAGCCCAGCCCTGACACCGCCACTGGTTGCAAGCAAATTAAGAAGTTGAAGAAAAGAAAAATTGACCGCACACCATGGAGGGAAAACTTCTGTAGAATGTATTCTTTATTGTCACCATGCCATAGGACGTTACAGGAACATATGTTGACGCGTTTCACACGGGTTAACTCGTGCTTGTTCACAACATGTGAAGTGAAGGAAGTGAAGAAGATGCGTGCAAGTAGAAAGACCTTCTTGCAATGATACCTCTTTGGGTATGCTCTCACCTCAATATTTTGACCGGCACAACAATACTGACACCAACCTCTGCACTACTGATAAAGTCCACTGCTCTACTGACACCATCCTCTGTTTTAAAGACAAAGCACACTGCTCTATTGATAGCACCCACTCTACTAACACTAATATATATATACAGATACGCATGTGTGTTTGAGCTCTGGGGTGCACACCCAAATGTTGCACACACCTATTGTTTCCTGTAATAAAGACCACTCACTGCTGCTCTCTCTCTCTCTCCTTGTGCAGGGTGACTGGTCTTGTCCCCGCCCCCTCCTTTCGTTTTCTGCAGGCAGACGGTAGTGGGCGGAGTCTGCTGGGCCCCTCCCACAGCTCTGCTCTCTGCACAGGCTATCCACAGCACAGTGATGATGTCACTGCTACTTTTAGGTACAAATTAAGCTTGCAAAGGCATTTTGGTGCTAACAAAGTGGATTTATATTCTTTTGTAGCCAGTGAGGAATATATTTATATTAACGTTTTTGTGCCCGGAGTTCAGCTTTATTTATTTTTGTCATTTTAAATGTGGGGCACAGTCATGTAGAGCAGCACTGAATAATGTTATCTCCATCTACACTCTCCAGCACTATATTTCTGGCTCCACCTCAGCTCCAGCCATTCAGCTCTAGCTGGGAGACTTATCTGAAATGAAATGAAATGCTCTTTTTCAGGCCATGGAGAGCTCCAAGCGGTGGCGCTGTGCCAACACAAGTCCCCCTCCCCCCACCCTCGCTGCATGAATATGGAACTATGGTAGATGCAGTTAGGAGAACATATAGGAATGATTTGATATCAGCCAACAAGCTCTGTCCGGTTTCCTTTTCATTTCAGGAGGCAGCGCTGATTTCAAATTTCGGATGGTTTGTATGGGATGGTGTCAAATGAGATTGCAGATAATTGCACCAAACAGACATTCAGGAAACATAAATATATTATTCTGTGTTCTGGTGATATTTTCAGTGTGACCACTAGATGGCAGGATTTCCATATGAAAGAAAAGCCTTGTATTGTACCTAGGCCTCCTATAATGTTTTACTGGCTTTAGTAATGGCAGTGCTGAGTTTAGATGATTAATTTTAGATAATTAGATTATTCATTTTAGATAATTACATAATTATACATTCTATTGGTGAAACAAATAAATAATCTCCATTACCAGATCTTCAGATGAGCCGCTGTGACTTTAAAAAGAGCTGCATTATTGCTATCTATACCTTGGTAATTAGGCCCTGCAGCGGTCGGTATGGAGCTTGCCGCATGTAGTGTATCTGTATATTAGGTGAGCTTTTACAGACACATTCATGGCTTGTATCCAATGATACGACCTATAAAAAATATAGGAAAGACCAGAGAAGAAGCAGTTAAAAGGGTTAATTCACCTTTACCAAAAATTAGCCTATTCAGTCCATAAATACTATTACAAAACCCTAAACTGATCAGCTTAAAATATGATTTAATTGCATATCCTTATTTGTAGGCAATTTTATAGTGCCTACATGGCAGCATACACATAATTTACAGGAGTTCCCAACAAGGGGTACCCCTGGAGGAGGCTATAAAGTACTTGGTGCCTATTTGGCAGTTCTAATCCGGCTATCGTTGGGGCCTGTCTGTAGGTTGTGCACGTGAAGCTGTGACGTCCCCCCCCCCATGTTGAGGGCATGTGGCCTGGTACGGTTCAGGAGGGGGGGGCGTTCTCTCGTCCCCCCTCTTTTCCTGCGGTCTGCCAGGTTGCGTGCTCGGATAAGGGTTTGGTATGGATTTTTGGGTGGTACCCCACGCCATTTTTTTTTTAATTTTGGCGCAGAGTTTTGGGGGGAACCCCACGCCATTTTTTTTTAAAATGTGGCACAGGGTTCCCCTTAATATCCATACCAGACCTGAAGGGCCTGGTAATGGAATTTGGGGGGGACCCCCACGCATTTTTTTTTTAATTTATCAATGACTTTCAATTACTTTTCTATGTATTGCCGGGACCCGACAATTTCATTACAGCCGCGAGTAGTTTTAAAAGACCTTTTTTCCTTTAGAAATGTCATTTTGTGCAGAGACTGTTATAAACACGGGAAACATGCGCTACTTTACAGACATACTATAGACACCCCCCAGGTACGAAATTTAAAGGAATATTTCACCTTTATTGTTTCACTTCATGCATCATTAAAAAATCACTGCTCCCGAAAAAACTGCAGTTTTAAAAAAAAAAATGCATTGATACATGTCCCCTGGGGCAGGACCCGGGTCCCCAAACACTTTTTATGACAATAACTTGCACATTAACCTTTAAAATTAGCACTTTAGATTTCTCCCATAGACTTTTAAAGGGTGTTTCCACGGCTTTTCGAATTTGCTGCGAACACCCCAAATTGTTCGCTGTTGGGCGAACGGGGGAACAGCCAATGTTCAAGTCGAACTCATGTTCGACTCGAACAGATAGCCCATCCCTAATAGCAACCATGGAGCACTATTCCTCATATTAATACCAACCATGGAGCACTATTCCTCATATTAATACCAACCATGGAGCACTATTCCTCCCAATACACCAACCATGGAGCACTATTCCTCCCATTGACACCAACCATGGAGCACTATTCCTCCCATTGACACCAACCATGGAGCACTATTCCTCCCAATGACACCAACCATGGAGCACTATTCTTCATATTAATTCCAACCATGGAGAACTTATCCTCCCATTGATTCCAACCATGGAGCACTATTCCTCATATTAATACCAACCATGGAGCACTATTCCTCCCATTGATACCAACCATGGAGCACTATTCCTTCCAATGACACCAACCATGGAGCACTATTCCTCCCAATGATACCAACCATGGAGCACTATTCCTCCCAATGATACCAACCATGGAGCACTATTTCTCCCAATAATACCAACCGTAGAGCACTGTTCCTCCTATTAACACCAACCATGGAGCACTATTCCTTCCAATGATACCAACCAAGGACCACTATTCCTCCCATTGATACCAACCATGGAACACTATTTCTCCGAATAATACCAACCATAGAGCACTATTCCTCCTATTAACACCAACCATGGAGCACTATTCCTTCCAATGATTCCAACAATGGAGCACTATTCCTCCCAATGATACCAACCATGGAGCACTATTCCTCCCATTGATACCAACCATGGAAAACTATTTGTCCTGCTAAAACCAACAAGGGGGCACTATTTTTCCTGTTAAAACCAATGATGTGGCATTTTCTACTCACACTGACCACAGTCCGGACCCCTTAAGCCTGAAGGACAGTAAACTGGCCCTTTGTTTAAAAAGTTTGTAGACCCCTGTTCTATACTCTATATACCAACACCAAGCAATCACTGGAGATGGCCCCACCCCCATCCAGCACACAGAAGATGATTTACAGCCTCAGTTGTGCATGTTTCCCTATGAAACTGTGTAGAGGGGGTGCGTCCATTACCTCCACTCAGGTCTCAGATTACCCACCTAAACCTTGTGCGATGCTGTACCCAAATAAAATTGATGTCCTTTTTCCCCACAAATAGAGCTTTCTTTTTGTGGTATTTGATCACCTCTGCGGCTTTTATTTTTTGCGCTATAAACAAAAAAACCCAGACAATTATGAAAAAAAAAACACAATATATTTTACTATGGTGGACAGTCTGACACTAACTGACACTTTTTTGGGGACCAGTGACACTAATACAGTGGTCAGTGCTAAAAATATGCACTGTCACTAATGACACTGGCAGGGCAATCAAAGGATTAAATGTGTGCCTAGTCAGTGTTTTAATGCACTGTGTGTGGTGCTTTTCCTAGGGCAAGTAGAGGATTGTATTCCCTGCTTTATGGGGAAAAAAAATGTATTAGTTCCACGCTGACAGGATAGAGCTCTGCCTTGTTTATATAGGCAGAGCCCTGTCCTGTGTGTTTTTTGGACGATCAGCGAGTGCCGGCGGTCATCCATTGGCCGGCACCCGCTGATCGGCATCTGCTGTGTTTAATCACAGCACGGCCGGGCCGCAGGGGGTGTGCGCAAGCGCCCCCTACGCGGAAGTGCTGGATCACGTACCTAGTATGTGATCTGGCACAGCGGACCGCCTTGTCGCCGTATATCTAAGTGATATGTTCAGCAAGTGGTTAACCAAATACCTTCTATTGGCTGTCAGTGGGCTGCAACACAGAATTCACACACTTTTCTTTTTTTTCAGCGCATCACAAAACAAAGGCGGTACTGCAATGCAACTCATTGAGAGACGTGTTAAAGTGTGTGTGGCAGATGAGATTTAATGTTGATAAATGTAAAGTTATGCACTTGGGGGCTAAGAATATGAATGCATCATACATACTAGGGGGAGTACAACTGGGGGGATCCGTAGTGGAGAAGGATCTGGGGGTTTTGGTAGATCATAAGCTCAATAATAACATGCAATGCCAAGCTGCGGTTTCCAAAGCGAGCAAAGTCCTTTCTTGTATAAGAGAGGTGTGGACTCCAGAGAGAGAGACATCATCTGTACAAATCATTAGTAAGACCTCATCTGGAATATGCAGTTCAGTTTTGGGCTCCAGTTCTCAGAAAGGATATCGGGGAACTGGAGAAAGTGCAGAGAAGGGCAACCAAGCTGATAAGAGGCATGGAGGAGCTCAGCTATGAGGAAAGATTAGAGGAACTGAATTTATTCTCTCTTGAGAAGAGGAGATTAAGGGGGGATATGATCAACATGTGCAAATACATAAGGGGTCCATATAGTGATCTTGGTGTTGAGTTATTCACTTTACGGTCAACACAAAAGACAGGGGGGGCACTCTTTACGTCTAGAGGAAAAGAGATTTCATCTCCAAATACGGAAAGGTTTCTTCACAGTAAGAGCTGTGAAAATGTGGAACAGACTCCCTGCAGAGGTGGTTCTGGCCAGCTCAGTAGATTGCTTTAACCACTTCCCGCCCAGTCAATAGCGAATTGACGTCCGGGAAGTGGTTGCAATATCGATACTGGACGTCATATGACGTCCTGCAGGATATTGCCTTGCGCGCGCCCGCGGGGGCGCGCAGCGCGGTGATCGGGGACGGCATGTGTCCCTCGGACACAGCGCTACCCCGATCACGGTAAACAGCCAATTTCATTGGCTGTTTACCATGTGATCGGCTGTGTCAAAGTCACAGCCGATCACCTGTCAAAACAAACTCGGCGGCGCGCTCCGTGCGCGCCGCCACAGGCTTGCAGAGCGGGGATCGGGGAAGGCGAGTGTCCCTTGGACACAGCGCGTCCCCGATCAGAGTAAACAGCCAATGAATTGGCTGTTTACCACGTGACCGGCTGTGTCCAATCACAGCCGGTCACAAATGTAAACAAACTCCACAGGAGTTACTACCTGATCCCTGCTCTCTCCTCACACACCGATCTGTGAGGAGAGAGAAGAGATCAGTAAGTTAGCTCAGTGTAGTTTGTCTACATAAGTTTACAGTGCACAACACGCCCCCCCCCCATAAAGAGGACCTGTCACACAGCCCAGCACATCAATCAGCCCAGCCAATCAGCCCATCTGTCAATCAGCCCATCTGTCAATCAGCCCATCTGTCAATCAGCCCATCTGTCAATCAATCAGCCCATCTGTCAATCAATCAGCCCATCTGTCAATCAATCACCCCACCTGTCAATCAATCACCCCACCTGTCAATCAATCACCCCACCTGTCAATCAATCACCCCATCTGTCAATCAATCAACCCATCTGTCAATCAATCAATCAGCCCATCTGTCAATCAATCAGCCCATCTGTCAATCATCTGTCACAGGCCCACCTCCATTGGCACTGCCACACAGGCTACCAGTACCGCCATCGGTACCAGTACCACCACCAGTACCGCCACCAGGCCCAGCATCTATACTGCCACACAGGCCCGCTACCAGTATCACCACTAGTGCCGCCATCGGTACCACCACCAGTACCACCACCCGTACCACCGTCGGTAGTGCCACCACCACCTGTACCACCACCTGTACTGCCATCAGTACCATCACCACCCGTACCACCACCACCTGTACCGCCATCGGTACCACCACCACCTGTACCGCCATCGGTACCACCACCACCCATACCGCCATCGCTACCACCACCACCCGTACCGCCACCGGTACCACCACCCGTACCGCCATCGGTACCACCACCACCTGTACCGCCATTGGTACCACCACCACCCATACCGCCATCGGTACCACCACACAGGCCCACCACTAATAACTCCATCGGTACTACCACACAGACCGCCACCACTACCACCAGCAGTACCATTACACAGGCCCACCAATAAGCACTGCCATAATGTCCCAAAGGGTTTACACACCTGAGGAGGCATATGCCATTCTTGCCATGTCGGATGATGAGAGCAGCGGGGAGCTCCCATTATCCGATTCTGGTTCGGAATACGAGCCAGTGGAGGATAGTGGCTCAGAGTCCGAGTCCCCGGAGGAAACCGTCCCTCCCAAAAGAATGCGATCGGCACCAAGATCAGCACCAAGATCAGCACCAAGATCAGGAGAACTGCCCACCACCAGCAGCGCCATACCCCAGGAAGAGGAGCCCAGTACAAGCAATGGAAATGCACGCCCAACCCGAAGAATCCAGCCCCAATCCTACCTTCCCGATGCCCTGGCAAACCCCTTATGGTTGCCTGCCAACTCAGGATCCGCTATCATCCCCCCTTTCACCGCACAGCCAGGTGTGCAGCCCGACACTACAAATTTTTCTAAATTTGATTATTTTTGTTTATTTTTCCCACAAGATTTGCTGCAGAATATAGTGGATCAAACGAATCTGTATGCATCCCAATTTATTGCTGCCAACCCCAATTCTTCCTACACCCGCATGTTCCAGTGGCGGCGTCTAACATTGGAGGAATTTAAATTATTTTTGGGCCTTATGTTCAATATGGGGCTTACAAAAAAGAACGAAGTCCATTCATATTGGTCCAAACGCCCCATCCAACACATGCCCATATATTCCGCTGTCATGTCCAGGAAAAGATACGACATGATTATGCGCTTTCTCCACTTCAATGACAATTCACAGTGCCCTCCCCGAGATCATCCCAACTACGACAAATTGTACAAGATACGCCCCCTAATCAATGCCTTTTCCCAGCGATTTGAAGACGTTTTCATCCCAGACCAAAAAATTTGTGTGGACGAGTCCCTCGTACATTTCACCGGCCGACTGCAGTTCAAGCAGTACATACCAAGCAAGAGAGCCAGGTATGGGTTAAAATTAAATAAATTATGTGATCGAGCCACTGGATACGTCTGCAAATTCAGGATCTACGAAGGCAAAGACTCCCAGCTCCAGCTCCGTGATTGCCCCACATATATTGGAACCAGTGGGAAAATTGTCTGGGAGTTGGCATACCCCCTGTTCGGAAAAGGTTACCATTTATATGTTGATAATTATTATACCAGCCTGCCCCTTTTTCGCCACCTTTACAGTAAACAAACCCCGGCCTGCGGTACCTTAAAAAAAAACCGGAAGGGATTCCCACAAAATTTATTGACAAAAAAATTGCGACCTGGAGAATCGGCATCCATGAGGAACGAGGAGGTGTTGGCCATGAAGTGGAGGGACAAGAAAGATGTCCACATCCTCTCTACGATCCACAATGACACCATGGTGGAGATCCCAAGAAGACGCGGCTCCATTGTAAAGCCTGAATGTGTCCACGACTACAATTTGTACATGGGGGGGGGGGGTGGATTTAAACGACCAGATGCTACAGCCCTACTTATCAACCAGAAAGTCCCATTATTGGCACAAAAAAGTTGCGTTTCACCTGTTTCACATGGCCCTTTTTAATTCGTTTGTCTGCTACCAAAAAGCAACTCAAAATCACCGACTCCACTACCTCCAATATATCGAAGATATCATCGATAGGATAGGATAGGACACCTCTGCCTGCTACCTGGACCTGTGCTTTGGCTGTGCTCTGGCTGTGCTGACAGTATCTCTGCCTGTGCGAACTATGGACAGTATTCCTGCCTGCTGCCTGGATGATTGCTTTTGCTGTCGCTGACCTCATCCCTGCCTGCTGCCTGGACCGATGCTCTCCTCTGTGGACCACTGCACTTCTAAAACCACAGGTAATCTTTTGTTATTTGGTATGTACCTGCTATGTGTTAGATATATGAAGGGCCTTCAAAAATGTGATCGGTAGTCAGAAAATGATATGTGCAATTAATGCTGCTAGAATGCCTGGAGGTGCTACTTGGATGTTGGGCCTCTGTATGTGGCCAGGCTGTGTAAAAGTCTCAAACATGTGGTATCGCCATACTCAGGAGGAGTAGCAGAATGCATTTTTGGGTGTAATTTTTGCTATGTACATATTATGTGTTAGAAATATCTTATAAATTGACAACTTTGTGTAAAAAAAATGCATTTTAATTTTTTCTCCACATTTTCCAAAACCTTCTGGAAAAAAATGAACCGTTCAAAAGACTCATAATGCCTCATAGATTATACGTTGGGGTGTGTGCTTTCAAAAATGGGGTCATTTTGTGGAAAATTCTATTGTCCTGGTGCTCCAGGGCCTTCAAAATTGTAATAGGTGGTTGAGAAAGGATATGTGCGATTTATGCTTGTAGAACGCCTGAAAGTGCTACTTCAATGTTGGGCCTCTGTATATGGCCAGGCTGTGTAAAAGTCTCACACATGTGGTATCGCTATACTCAGGAGGAGTAGAAGAATGCATTTTGGGGTGTTATTTTTGCTTTGTATATGCTATGCGTTAGAAATATCTTATAAATGGACAACTTTGTGTAAAAAAAATGCATTTTCATTTTTTCTCCACATTTTCCAAAACCTTCTGGAAAAAAATGAACCATTCAAAAGACTCATAATGCTTCATAGATTATACGTTGGGGTGTGTGCTTTCCAAAATGGGGTCATTTTGTGGAAAATTCCATTGTCCTGGTGCTCCAGGGCCTTCAAAAGTGTAATAGGTGGTTGAGAAAGGATATGTGCGATTTATGCTTGTAGAACGCCTGAAAGTGCTACTTCAATGTTGGGCCTCTGTATGTGGCCAGGCTGTGTAAAAGTCTCACACATGTGGTATCGCTACACTCAGGAGGAGTCGCAGAATGTATTTTGGGGTGTAGTTGCAATTATGCATATGCTGTGTGAGAGAAAAAAACTGTTAATATGACCAGTTTGTGTAAAAAAAAAAAAAAAAAAATTAATTTTCCCAAGAATTGTGGGAAAAAAATACAACTTCAAAAAACTCACCACGCCTCTTAGTAAATACCTTGGACTGTCTACTTTCCAAAAAGGGGTAATTTTGGGGTATTTGTACTTTCCTCGCTTGTTAGTGTCTCAAGAAATGAGATATCCCTTCAGTACATCAGGCGTGATCAGATGTGATAAATTTTCAGTGATTGCCACCATAGTTTGTAGACTCTATAACTTTCACAAAGACCAAATAATATACACTAATTTGGGTTCATTTTACCAAAGATATGTAGCAGTATACATTTTGGCACAAATTTATGAAGAAAAATTACTTATTTGCAAAATTTTACAATAGAAACTAAAAAAAAGTGTTTTTTTTTAAAAAAAATTGCTGTTTTTTTGCTTATATCGCAAAAAATAAAAAACCCAGTGGCGATTAAATACCACCAAAAGAAAGCTCTATTTGTGAGAAGAAAATGATAAAAAATTTGTTTGGATACAGTGTAGCATGACTAAGTAATTGTCATTCAAAGTGTGAGAGTACTGAAAGCTGAAAATTGGTCTGGGCGGGAAGGTGCATAAGTGCATGGTATTGAAGTGGTTAAGAAAGGCCTGGATACTTTCCTAAATGTACATGTAGCGGGGTCTTCAAAGTTAGTGGGATACACCTGGGGGTAGAGAGACCCAGGTGTGTAATTATGTCAGGGTTCAGACCCCTTTTCTTATTCGTGGAGGATTGGGTGGTGTAATATTCTCTTTGACCAGTGGGTGTCAGTATACCTACTGGCTCGAGGTAGAATCACTACCAGAGGGCTACCCTTCTTTGTCCCTTCCTGGAGATGGTACGGCCGGGGCGGGGAACCCGCCGTGGTGTCGATGGGAGGATATAAAAGGGGGAGACGCCCTCGCCAGGGGAGCTGTCCAGAGGGAGGAGATCGTGTCTTCACGCACCCAGGCACCTTAGGCCTGGGTGCGGGCGGTTCAAGGTTCCGGCCTAGGCGCCCAAGGCCTGGCCGGAACGAAGATGGAGTCCATCCCGGGCACCTTCAGCCTGGGGTGAGGTACTATTAAGGAGGCCTGGGACCCGGTGACTCCGGCTGGGTCCCGCGAGGGTGGAGTTGCTCCAGGGCGCCCCTTGCGAGGGGACCCGCATCTGAGGTGAGGAGGCTGGGGAGGTCACCCGTCCGAAGACCCGGTGCAGTGTCAACCCGGTGACGGATGGGCCTTCGGTAACTCCCTCGGAGGACATCTTCCCTTGATATGGGCTACAGCGCAGTGGAGGAGCTTTCATCAAGATTCCTGCAACCCCTGGTCATAGCACAGGGAGTGTAGGGACTAGGAACCTGTACAGTGCCTCGACCTGCTTCCCCATCGTATCATGCCGTTGCATTTGACTGTATGTGGAGATACGCAATAAACCTGAGTTTGGACTTTGATGGGTGTATGGACTCTGTTGATGGGAACAAAGGGAGATTCCGGCACGGAAGGACTGACCCTCATAACCAGCGCACATTTGGCCCGAGGAAAAAGATTAATACTGGCCTTCACCTCACCCACAGCCATGGGGAGGACATGGGCCGTGGCGCACCTCACTCTGTCGCTCGACATACCCCTAGCTAAAGAGGTCGGGGTGAGGCCGCTACACGTGGGGGCTCGTCCGGGATGAAATGTGTGTTGACCCTGAGGTTTGGAACGGCTGTGTTTGGACTTTGCTGCCCGGAGGAGGTCCGAGCAGGTCGGCCATGTGATTGGCCAAAGTGCATCCCTGTGCTCGAAGTCGTGGAAATTTCCCTAAAAAACCGGGAGAGGCCCATGCAGAAAGAGCGGGAAGAGGGAGGAGTCCAGCCGTGTGACGAACTACATGTGGGGACTTTTGCTGCACTGCGCCACGAGGCACCCCATGACTGCGCAATTCGTGGGAGGAGACTGAAGGAAGCCCGCGAAAACGTGCAAGTCGTGGGAGGAGTCTGGCCACGTGTGGAGATACACGTGGAGACTCCGGCGCGAGGTCAGCGCGTGATGGAGCAGCAAGTGGTCGGAGCGAACTCAGGCTCCCCGTGGATGCCGGTACCTTATCCTTTCAAGATGACTGCATTTGCTGCACCCATTACAGACACGGGGATAAGGCTCAGGCCCCGAGGACAGTTGGCTCTGTATTCATGCAGAGACACGGAGGCCCTCGGTGTGATCTGTCCCGGATGCTCGGGACTGGTGGTCCAACTAAAGCCATTCGGGCGATGCGAAGCATGCAAGGAGTTTCTTTTTGAGGTTGAACCACACACGGAAAGGCCCCGGGCCCTACGCCTCAACTGCATCACAGGAACCGCCACTCCGGAGGGAGAGATCAAAGCCTTTGCGGAGTTTCCCGTGCGCGCTGACCAGGGCGAAGTGACTGCCCAACCAGAGACTGAGAGAGAAAAATCCGAGGACACTGCTTCGGTCACTACAGACTCCCTGCTGCCACCCCCGAAGAGGAAGATAGGCCTGGTGCAGGCATCCTATGGTCGTGGTCGAGCTTCACCCCGCCGCTTGCCTGGCCTGGATGGCGCCGGTAGAGAAGAGAGTCCCGGACATCCTAGTTCTTCAGAAGGTCCAGGTGAGCCAGGGGCTGGGACTGTGGTGTTGGTTGGAGGTGTCGGGGGTCCACAGTCGGTGGAGCCCGCAAGGGAGGGTAGCCTTCCGTCTACTAGAGACTACCTTCCCGCCGAGATGTATGACACCTCCGACTTAGAGTCATTGTCAGACTGTGGGGATGACGGAGAGATAGACGAACTGTTTCACCGGAAGGGCTGGGACAGACGCCCACTACCTGTGCTGAGTAAACCGCAGGATTCCCCCATGTCCATAGAAGACAGTACGCTCCGGGTGAAGGCCCCGGAGTTCTCGAGGAAATCTAGTCCTCCGACCAACTTCCCGCATTCAACTACATCACCCGCTCTGATGTTGGGGATGCAGCGTGCTTCGTTGCGGGCACCAAAGACAAAGAAACCCGAGATGGTGAAGGTACCTCGGCACTCGGAGGCCATCGTACAGCCAGGAGAAGGTGAGCGAGATGTGATGCCACCTCTAGCCAGGTTGCAGAGACTTTTCTCCCAGAGAGTCGCCCGTGAATATGGGTGGGAGTACCCCTACTTGCCTCGGGACTTATTGTATGAAGTCGAGGTCCTGCGACCAAGGTGGTATGATGAGTTTGTATGGGAAAAACTTAAAGTACCCCATGCCAGGCGATACCTGTCATGTTCGCCGCCTGTGTCTAAAAAGTTCAAGGACTGCAGAGCTGATTGGAGACTTGGGCGCCATATTCATGCCGATAAGGTGCTCATCTGCCGGAAAGAAGGAGAGGATGTCGAGTATTCGGTGGAAGTGTTTGACGGGCACCTGAAGCCCCTGTTTCTGCCGGATCCAAGGTTCTATTTATAGGAGAAGTGAGCTCCTATCTTGTTGCTGTTGAAACTTTCTGGAAGAGACATTCCCAGACGCCTAGAACTGTGCCCTACTTTTGTTTTGATTTGGGCTTTTCTTTTACTCACTGGAGATTTGGGAGCTGTTGTTTTTTTTTTCTCCCTTTTCTTCATGTGCCAAAGGCAGAGACTTTTGGGGTAGAGTTAGAGTAGGAGAGCAGGAAGAATGAAGATCTCACCAAGTGTCATTACCGCAGCGCTGTCACCAGGTGGCAGTGTTGTGCAACGAATGTTTGAAAATGTTACACATGCATTACGTACTTATTGGAGTGAGTGGGTCTCTCGGCTGACGGACCCACTCATGCCAAGTTAACACAGAGTGTTAGGATGTGTTTTTTGTTTGTTTCCCTTCTGCAGGAGATTCGTCGGTCAAGACTACTGAGTATGGGGTGGTTCTTAGACAGTGACGGGAGGGATTGTATATGTGTACATGACAGATGTTTTATACAAAAGTTTTAATGTTCTAAGGTTTCCCTGTCTGTTGAGCAGGTCTTGGCACATACAGTATCCAAAATTTGAGGGATAGCCTCTGGGGCCCACTTCATGTCACCACTCCTTGGGAGACATGGGTGTGCACCTGACGCTGGGGACCAGCGTCAAATCACCAGGGGGAGTGTGTAGCGGGGTCTTCAAAGTTAGTGGGATACACCTGGGGGTAGAGAGACCCAG
Organism: Rana muscosa; assembly: GCA_029206835.1. Taxonomy (NCBI): domain Eukaryota; kingdom Metazoa; phylum Chordata; class Amphibia; order Anura; family Ranidae; genus Rana; species Rana muscosa. The sequence goes on from CM055118.1 coordinate 416,311,773, forward strand.
GTGTGTAATTATGTCAGGGTTCAGACCCCTTTTCTTATTCGTGGAGGATTGGGTGGTGTAATATTCTCTTTGACCAGTGGGTGTCAGTATACCTACTGGCTCGAGGTAGAATCACTACCAGAGGGCTACCCTTCTTTGTCCCTTCCTGGAGATGGTACGGCCGGGGCGGGGAACCCGCCGTGGTGTCGATGGGAGGATATAAAAGGGGGAGACGCCCTCGCCAGGGGAGCTGTCCGGAGGGAGGAGATCGTGTCTTCACGCACCCAGGCACCTTAGGCCTGGGTGCGGGCGGTTCAAGGTTCCGGCCTAGGCGCCCAAGGCCTGGCCGGAACGAAGATGGAGTCCATCCCGGGCACCTTCAGCCTGGGGTGAGGTACTATTAAGGAGGCCTGGGACCCGGTGACTCCGGCTGGGTCCCGCGAGGGTGGAGTTGCTCCAGGGCGCCCCTTGCGAGGGGACCCGCATCTGAGGTGAGGAGGCTGGGGAGGTCACCCGTCCGAAGACCCGGTGCAGTGTCAACCCGGTGACGGATGGGCCTTCGGTAACTCCCTCGGAGGACATCTTCCCCTGATATGGGCTACAGCGCAGCGGAGGAGCTTTCATCAAGATTCCTGCAACCCCTGGTCATAGCACAGGGAGTGTAGGGACTAGGAACCTGTACAGTGCCTCGACCTGCTTCCCCATCGTATCATGCCGTTGCATTTGACTGTATGTGGAGATACGCAATAAACCTGAGTTTGGACTTTGATGGGTGTATGGACTCTGTTGATGGGAACAAAGGGAGATTCCGGCACGGAAGGACTGACCCTCATAACCAGCGCACATTTGGCCCGAGGAAAAAGATTAATACTGGCCTTCACCTCACCCACAGCCATGGGGAGGACATGGGCCGTGGCGCACCTCACTCTGTCGCTCGACATACCCCTAGCTAAAGAGGTCGGGGTGAGGCCGCTACATACATAATATAACTGAGTACTGACATTTATAGGTAAAGTTGATCCGGGGAATATCCGATTGCCTCTCGGGGGATCAGGAAGGAATTTTTTCCCCTGCTGTAGCAAATTGGATCATGCTCTGCTGGGGTTTTTCGCCTTCCTCTGGATCAACTGTGGGTATAGAATTGAGTATATGGGATTGTATGATATTATGGTTGAACTGGATGGACTTGTGTCTTTTTTCAACCTGACTAACTATGTAACTATGTAAAGTGCATTGCGGCAACACATTGAAAAACACACATTTTACTGCTGGTTTAACCTCTTGATACCAACCATGAAGCACTATTCCTCCCATTGATACCAACCATGGAGCACTATTCCTCCCAATAATACCAACCATGGAGCACTCTTCCTCCCATTGATACCAACAATCCAACACTATTCCCCCCAATGATACCAACCATGGAGCACTATTTCTCACAATAATACCAACCGTGGAGCACTATTCCTCCCAATAATACCAACCATGGAGCGCTATTCCTCCCATTGATACCAACCATGGAGCACTATTCCTCCCATTGATACCAACCATGGAGCACTATTCCTCCCAATAATACCAACCATGGAGGGCTATTCCTCCCTTTGATACCAACAATGGAGCACTATTCCTCCCAATGATACCAACCATGGAGCGCTATTCCTCCCATTGATACCAACCATGGAGTACTATTCCTCCCATTGATACCAACCATGGAGCACTATTCCTCCCATTGATACCAACCATGGAGCACTATTCCTCCCAATAATACCAGCCATGGAGCACTATTCCTCCCATTGATTCCAACCATGGAGCACTATTCCTCCCATTGATTCCAACCATGGAGCACTATTCCTCCCAATGATACCAACCATGGAGCACTATTCCTCCCATTGATACCAACCATGGAGCACTATTCCTCCCAATAATACCAACCATGGAGCACTATTCCTCCCATTGATTCCAACCATGGAGCACTATTCCTCCCATTGATACCAACCATGGAGCACTATTCCTCCCATTGATACCAACCATGGAGCACTATTCCTCCCATTGATACCAACCATGGAGCACTATTCCTCCCAATAATACCAGCCATGGAGCACTATTCCTCCCATTGATTCCAACCATGGAGCACTATTCCTCCCAATGATACCAACCATGGAGCACTATTCCTCCCATTGATACCAACCATGGAGCACTATTCCTCCCATTGATACCAACCATGGAGCACTATTCCTCCCAATAATACCAGCCATGGAGCACTATTCCTCCCAATAATACCAGCCATGGAGCACTATTCCTCCCAATAATACCAGCCATGGAGCACTATTCCTCCCATTGATTCCAACCATGGAGCACTATTCCTCCCATTGATACCAACCATGGAGCACTATTCCTCCCATTGATACCAACCATGGAGCACTATTCCTCCCAATAATACCAGCCATGGTGCACTATTCCTCCCATTGATTCCAACCATGGAGCACTATTCCTCCCATTGATTCCAACCATGGAGCACTATTCCTCCCAATGATACCAACCATGGAGCACTATTCCTCCCATTGATACCAACCATGGAGCACTATTCCTCCCATTGATACCAACCATGGAGCACTATTCCTCCCAATAATACCAGCCATGGTGCACTATTCCTCCCATTGATTCCAACCATGGAGCACTATTCCTCCCATTGATACCAACCATGGAGCTGGTCTACCAAAGTGCATTTATAAATGACATGGTAGACTGGTGGTTCAATCAAGCTTTCTAATAAAATTGAATGGGCAGCTATAGAGATGCCCAAACACTTTTACGGTGCTCTCAAAGGGATGCCTTCCAGTGTCACCCGTGGTACCTACAGTGGCCCCCGGGCTCTCCTGGTACCACGGGGGAAACGGCTTCCCTGGTGAAAGCATGAAAAAATCAGGGAACATCCATTACTTGATCCCTGTACTAATGACCCCTGCCTATTACATAACTTCCGGGGTCAGAGCTGTCATTTCTCGGCTAGTGTAGCCAAGGATGCTGCTATTCAAACATGATCTGTGTTTGAATAGCTTCACTGGAGTTACCAGACCCCCATTGTCTCCATAAAGAGAACCTGTCACCTGCCCATGCTGTTACATAGGGGGCTTGTTAGCCCCCTTGTGTTAGCAATAAAGTTAAAAATGAAATTTAAAAGTGTAAAAAAAATAATACATTTACATAAAGTTAATAAAAAAAAATAAAAAAAATGTTTTAAAGCACCCACAATACGCCCGCCCACACCCCATATACAAAGAGCAGCACAAGGCGAGCACATTGTATGTAAATATCAATTGCGCCACGCATGTGAGGTATCATTGCAAACGTGGGGTGCAATGTTTTCAGGGACATCATTCATCTAGTTATCTCTAAACTGATAACCTGTAAAAGCTTTTAAAATTTTGCCTTTTTTTGGGTATCCTAGTTTTTCACGATTCCACGGGTGTGTGCAATTTTAGAACTTGACATGTTTGGTATCCATTTACTCGACGCAACCCAATCATTTATATTTTACCAAACATTGGTAATTATATTGTGTTTTTGCACTAAAAATAATTTTAGTGTATTTTTTTTCCTGAAAATATGCATGTGATAAATAACTGCGCAAATTTTGCACAAAAATAAAAAATTGCAACTGCCTCCATTTTATTCTCAAGGGTCTCTGCTTTCATAAAATAAATACTTTTAGGGAGTTTACAGTAAATTAGAGCAAAAAATACAGATTTTAACGTGTGCAAAAAAATTTAAAAAATTGCCCCAGTAGGCAAATGGGTAGAATAATATGAATTCGCCTTCATGGTGGTTTACGTATATTTTATTGATTCTGTGCAGAATAAAAGAGAATAATGTTTTTACACACGTTAGTCTTGTTAGGAAAGTACAGAGCTTGTCTTCAATAATTTTTAACACATATAACCAGAAAGGTGAACAGCTTTTTCTATCAAAATGAATTGGGATTAAGCCCCCCGTTCACACTGGATCGACATGTCATGCGATTTGACAGTTGTTCCCCCAACACGGGGGAAGCCCGGGCAGTGTGGTGAATCAGAAACCGCATGTAGTGATTAGGATGTGCCCAGACACACCTGGCACCAGTGGCGGCTGGTGCTCAAAATTTTTGGGGGGGCGCAAACAAACTGAAAAAAAAAAAAACCATCAATTGCCGCCACTGTGCCCATTAAACGCAGCCACTGTGCCCAAATGCCACCAGTTTGTCCCCAAATATGGCCAGTTTGTCCCCAAATGCAGCCAGTTTCCCCCCAGCCCTGCACTTACCTTCCTCGGGTCAGCACCGTCCTCCTCCACGCTCCCTCATGTCTTCTTCCATCCTCGATGTCGCTTCAGCCAATCAGGTTACCGGTAACCAGACCCGGTGAACCTGATTGGCTGAGACACGTGTCAGTGTTAACCAAGGAACGCACAGCCCATGCGTCCCCTGGTTAACTATTCGGAAGCCGATAACAGCCCACAGGCTGTAATCGGGAAGCCTATCAGTGCCGCTGGCTCTGAAAGACACTTCCAAAAACCAACCAACTGCTGTTATTCAGATGGCCGGCGCTCAACAGGGGGCCGGCCATCTGAATAGTGGGCGGCAGCGGCACCCGCGACAATACATACATTCATGCAATGCATGAATGTATGTATTGTTGACGGTGCAGGGGAGAGAGGGGGCGGCGCTCCTGCGCCCACTATGGTTGCACCGCCACTGCCTGGCACACCCCCCGCACATGTCTATGGTCCTAGGATAATGGTACTAAAAGTACAGTTCTTTTTTAAATGCCCATTTCATGTCATATTTATATTGTGAATTGAACATTTTTAGAAGAAAATTATTATTGGATGAAATATCAGCTGCAGTTAAAATAGCTAGGTCCCTGACACTGTAAATGAAGCCTGCAAACAGTGGTTGCAGGCTTCATGTATAAATAAATTGTAATAGCATCATGATGTAATATCTTCTTGCAGTGCTTATGTGTAGATCAAAGGCCTCTGATGTGAAAGGGGGACTCTGATGTGCAGAGGGGGGCTCTAATATAAAAAAGGGGGGCTGCTGATGTGAAATTGGAACTACTCTAATGTACAGAGGGGGCTCTGATATGAAGGGGGGAATTTGAAGTGAACGGGGGACTCTGATGGGCAGAGGAGGACTCTGATGTACAAAGGGAGGCTCTGATGTGAAGGGGAGGGGGGACTCTGATGTGCAGAGGAGGACTCTGATGTACAAAGGGAGGCTCTGATGTGAAGGGGGGCTCTGATGGAAGGGGGCTATAATATGAAGATAGGGGTTCTAATTTGAATAGGGGGCTTCTGATGTGAAGGTGGGGGGGCTCTGATGTGAAGAGGGAGGGCTTTGATGTGAAAAGGGAGGGCTCTGATGTGAAAAGGGAGGGCTCTGATGTGAAAAGGGAGGCTCTGATGTGAAAAGGGGGCTCTGATGGAAGGGGGTTATAATAAGAAAAGGGGGGCTCTGGTGGAAGGGGGCTATAATGTGAAGATAGGGGTTCAGATTTGAATAGGGGGGCTTCTGATGTGAAGGGGGGCTCTGATGTGAAGAGGGAGGGCTCCAATGTACAAAGGAAGGCTCTGATGTGAAGAGGAGGCTCTGATGGAAGGTGGGCTATACTAAGAAAAGGGGGGCTCTGGTGGAAGGGGGCTATAATATGAAGATACGGGTTCTGATTTGAATAGGGGGCTTCTGATGTGAAGGGGGGGCTCTGATGTGAAGAGGGGGGCTCTGATGTGAATAGGGGGCTTCTAATGTGAATAGGGGGCTTTAATGGAAGGGGACTATAATATGAAGATACGGGTTCTGATTTGAATAGGGGGCTTCTGATGTGAAGGGGGGGCTCTGATGTGAAGAGGGGGGCTCTGATGTGAATAGGGGGCTTCTAATGTGAATAGGGGGCTTTGATGGAAGGGGACTATAATATGAAGATACGGGTTCTGATTTGAATAGGGGGCTTCTGATGTGAAGGGGGGGGCTCTGATGTGAAGAGGGGGCGCTGATGAAAGGAGGTTATAATATGAAGAGGGGGGCTCTGATGTGAATAGGGGGCTTCTAATGTGAATAGGGGCCTTTGATGGAAGGGGGCTATAATATAAAGAGGGGGGCTATAATATGAAGAGGTGGGCTCTGATGTAAAGAGGGAGACTCTGATGGAAGGGGGTTATAATATGAAGAGGTGGGCTCTGATGTGAATAGGAGGCTTCTGACTTGAAGAGGGCACTTTGATGAAATGGGGGCTATAATATGTAGAAGGCGGCTCTAATGAAATGGGGGCTCTAATGTGAAGAGGGGGGCTTTGATGTGAAGAGGGGGGCTCTGATGTGAAGAGGGAGGGCTCTAATGTGAAAAGGGGGACTCTGATGGAAGGGGGGCTATAATATGAAGAATTAGGGCTATGATGGAAGGGGGGCTATAATATGAAGAATTAGGGCTATGATGGAAGGGGGGCTATAATATGAAGAGATCGGTTCTGATATGGAAGGGGGGATCTGATGTGAAAATATTTCTTGTAACGTGTTTATTAATTCATTTAAATTCTAATCATTAATTTATAAAACAGAATTATTATTTTTTTCCCCTAATTTTTTTTTTTTAAATCATACAATGTTGCCCTCGTACTGAGAAGAATGGAGACCCCCTGATCTGCAGCATATGACCCTCTGCTGCAAATGAGCCTGTGCTGGAAATACAGAAATGTTAAGAGCCGGTGACATATTTCTGGAAGCGCTTCCTCTCCTTCTCTGCTCAGAAGTTACTCGGAATTATTTGCAGGTAAAAGAATATCAGAATCAAATGTTGGAATCTTTGTCCTGCAGCTTCCAGTCATTCTATGGACAACCTTCAGTGCAGAATTACAGACCAGTTTTTAATTCTCTGCTAAAACCTGTAGGGGGCGCAATAACAACAGAAAAGACCAATGTATTAAATGCACACAGTGATAAAAATTGCTCCAATTGATTTCACCAGTAAAGCTGCAAATCTTTTGTGAATCAATAGCATGCAACCTGACATAAAGTTTATGTACGAGGTCGCACGTTGATCTCCATTTTTAAAGCAAAACACAATATTAAAAAAAAAAATGACCACTGCGGAAAAATTTATTTATTTTTCACACATGTTAAAATCAGCATTTTGTATTTATTTTTTTGCTAGAAAACTATTTAGAACCCTCAAACATTATATATTTTCGGTAAGCAGAGGCCCCCGGAGAATTGGTGGCTGTTGAAATATTTTATGTCACACGGTATTTCTGCAGTCGTTTATCAAACACACAATTTTTTTTTTCTTTTATGGTAGAATATAATATAATTAGGGCTTTTACTGATTAAAATTTTCGTGTTCTATTAATCAATTTTTTTTAATCGATTAATCGACTAATTTTGATTAATTATAAACGCACATACAGATCCAACTACTTTTAGCTGATCTCCTTGCAGGCCGATTCCCAGTGCAGCTCCCAACCACTGGAAAAATGGATAGCAGGATACAAAAAACACACAAAGGCAGCGCTCGATGGGAATAGCATTAAAACTTTTATAGTCTTCAAGTAGATAACAAAATAAATATTGCACTGGAGATAAAATCGATGTAGCTACATAAACTGTAAAAATGGTGCGAGGAATACCAAACGGTAGCAAAAGCAGTCATAAAAACATGTAGCTAAGTATGATACTGGTATAAAAATGTGTAGAACGATACCACTGCTGAATCCAGATGAGGAGGGGTTAACATCAGTCCGTCGGCATGTAGATGTCTCGTGAAGGGAACGATCACAACTCCCAGTGGATGGCTGTAGAATCCCAGGTTGATAGAGGGAAGTGATAGAGGGAAGTGATAGAGGGAAGTGATAGAGGGAAGTGTAACAGCCCTTGCGTGTGGCAGATAGTAAGGTCCCGCCGGCATGCAGATATGAAGGCACAGCAAAGGAGCCCTTCATATGGACACGGCAAGCCCCGCCGGTGTCCGTGACGTCACGGGAACTCCGACGGAACTCCCTGAAGACCCGGAAGCCGGCGGGGAGGTGAGTACCGATCAAAAGAATTTTGATCGATCAAAAAAATTAATCGATTAATCGAGGAATTAATAGTTCATTTCCACAGCCCTAAATATAATATATATTATAATATAAATAAAATCTGGGGTTGCATCGAGTAAAATAGATACCAGAGATTGCAAGGCTCACAATTGCATGGACCCGTGAAATGGCGCCAAATTATGGTTCCTAAAACTCTCCATAGGTGGCGCTTTAAAAGCCTTTACAGGTTATCAGTGTAGATTAAATCACGAATGATGGCCCTAGAATTATCGCTTTCAGGGTGATATCGTAGTGATACCCCCCATGTGAGGGACAATCGTTGTTTGCATACATGCGCGTGCGTTTGAATTTGCATATATGCACGGGGAAAGTGGAGGTGCATTTTCTGTAAATTATTTTTACTTATTTTAATTTAAAAAAATTTTTTTTTTTACACTTTTTAATTATTATTTTTTTTCATTGAACTTTATTGCTATCACAAGGGGGCTAACAAACCCCCTATGTGATAGCTTAGGACAGGTGACAGGTACTCTTTAAGGAGACATCGGGGGTCTATTAGGCTTGGTTCACGCCTATGCAGTTTGCTTTTGATCCGTTTCTGCCGTGCTTTTTGCGGTGCATTTTGCGTTTTTTGCACACACGTTTTTGGCTAATTTTTCACACGCTTTTGATGCCTTTTGCATTTTTTATTCTTTTTTTTTTTGGCCAATTTGTTGTTGGGTGTATTAACTGTTTCACTCCCGGAAGGATTTTTCCCCTTATGCCGTGTACACACGATCGGTTTTACCGATGAAAACTGTCCGATGGACTTTTTTCATCGGACAAACCGATCGTGTATGGGGCACCATCGGTCTTTTTTTCATCGGTGAGAAAAAATAGAACATGTTTTAAATTTATCCGATGAAAAAAAAAAACGATAGCAAATTCCGATCGTCTGTGTGGAACTCCATCGGAGAAAAAACCCACGCATGCTCAGAATCAAGTCGACGCATGCTCAGAAGCATTGAACTTAATTTTTCTCGGCTCGTCTGACTGTTTTACGTCACGGCGTTTGGGACAGTCAGATTTTTGACTGATGGTGTGTGGGCAAGACTGATGAAAGTCAGCTTCATCACGAAAATCCGATGGAAAAATACATCGGATTTGACTCCATAGGAAATCCGATCGTGTGTACAGGGCTTTAATGACCAGCCCATTTTTTGCGATACGGCACTGCGTCGCTTTAACTGACAATTGGGCGTTTGTGCGACGCTGTACCCAAACAAAATCAATGTCTTTTTTTGGTGGCATTTTATATACAACTCTATAGAGATCAGACCAAAATGACGGACAAATGAGGAGATATGAGGGATAGAGGGACATTGCTCCAAATCAGGGATAGTTGGGAGCCATGTGACAGAGATCACTGTTCCTGATCACTGAGAACAGCAGATCTTTGAGATGCCCCCTGTCAGAACGGGGGTCCACCTTGTTTACGAGGGCAGATCCCCATTCTGCCTCTTTGTACAGCGATGGCGCGGGGGGGGGGGGCGGGGCGGTGGACATCGAGCACGCGTGCACCCGCAATCTCACATACGGGTAAAGTCGATCCGCGCAGGAGAGCCAACCTGCCGCAGTATAAGTGCGGCGGCTGGTCGGCAAGTGGTGAAAATAGGCAAATCATGGCAAAATCGCTGTAAAATCGCAGGAAAAGTTGCAGCACTACATGCTTTTTTGCAGCTTCTTTATCAAAGCCTATTGAACCCAAAAACGCGCCCGTTTTGCTTTTAAAAAAAAAAAGTCCCTGACCCTTTCCAAAAAACGCAGAAGCTGAAAAAAAGCATAGATGTGAACGTATCCCATAGAAAACCATGTTAAATGGACTGTTAGTGCGTTTCTGCAAAAAAAAAAAAAAAAATCATTAAAAAAACGCAAAAGAAGAGGATAAGGTCTGCTGCAGCCCCTCTACCAACTCCATCCCTGATACTAGAACAAAAAAGGGGAAGGTAGCCCTAGGGACTTTGAGTGAGGTGGGAGAGCGATAAGGCACATGCTCACACACTTTGAAATAAAAAACAATTTATTAAATACATAATGCTATATGACCAAAATGGAGACAGCAATGAGTGTGCGTCGCCCGGCATGGTGGCCGAGGTTCATAAACATAGTATAAATAACTGTTAATACATAACATATATGGTACATCCAAAGAAAAACAGTACACATGATTGAAAAATATTTGCTCATGAAGGCAACAATGTGTGTAAAATGTAACAGCTCAGCCAAAGGATGCATGCACACAGTATATAAGCTCATGTGTAAAACAGTATAAGAAAGTATGGATATTGGGACAATGTGTAGGCAGGTAGCCAAAAAACATTGATTCTCATCAAGACCAGATGAACAAACGCATCCTAGGTGCCCTACGCGTTTCGCGAGACTCTGCTCGCTTCCTCAGGGGCAGATGCATAATTGTTGTGTCTGTAGTAAAGATAATAAAGAAGGTAGGAACATGAAACTGATGGTTGAGGCACATAAAATGGTGGAGAGGGTCAGACCAACAGGGAGACCATATACTCACCCATAGGCGTGCGCAGCCTATTGCATTAGGGTGTGCACCCTAAAGCTCAACACATACTACCGATCACTCACGATGAAAGGGAAGGGGCCGGTAAGTTACATATTTACCTGCCCTTTCCCCCACTCATCCTAAAACATCCAGAGCAGCAACAGTCGGTGGGAGAGGAGAGTAGGGAAGCTGGAAGCGCTGCGAGGAGAAGGAGGGGGGGGAGCCAGGGCAGTAGGGAGGAATCTGTGCTGCACAGTGTGATTAGGGTGTGCCTGGGCACACCTGGCACACCCTGTGCGCACGCCTATGTACTCACCGATGTGCAGGGCTAGCATGCCTATCGCTGTGTACCAAGATGGGGGAAAGTAAGTATCCAGGTCGGGAGCTGAGGGGGCGAGGTATGTGGACATCGCCGCGGAAAGACCTCCAGGTGGGCAGCAAGGTCTGTGTGAGGGTGCCTGGCCAGCGGTCAACAGGGGGCCCAGAAGAGATGTATCTGGAAAATTATGAAGGTAAATCTATAAAAAGTTGCATAGTGTGGCAGGGTAGGCTGGGTATAGAAGGTTACGGGTACCTAAAGTATGTGTATGGGTCTACACAGAAATAACCTTGCCAGAGAATATGAATATATGTATTTAATGCATATGTTAGATACATCAGATAAATATGGGTTTAGAGACATAAGTCAATAAAAGGCCCAAGAGAGATGTATCTAAAGGTGTATCTGGAAAATTATGATGGTAGTTCTGTAACTGGTTGCATAATGTTGGCAGGGTAAACTGGGTATGAAAGGTTTCTGGTACCTAAGGTATGTGTATGGATCTACACATGGACTAACCCGGCCCAGAGGTATGCGTATGTGTATTTAATGCATGTATATATTAGATGCATCAGGTAAATATGGGCTTAGAGGCATGGAAGCAATGTACGAAAGGGTTGAAAAGCAATGGGGTAAAAAAAGGGGGGGGGGGTAAAAAGCAGTGAGGTTCGAGATCTTTAATGTACTCAAGTAGTATATGAACACATAAGATGGTGATAGACGAGGAGAGTTACCTTGTGGGATGGGTGAGTCCAAGTATGGAATGATTTATAAAACTTGATGCAAGGAACATCACTGGACAGACAAGACTTAACAAAAACAAAAGACATGTAACAGTACACTAGTCCGGACGTGTGGTTCAGTCCTATGTATTAAGTGACCCAATAAAAGTCTTTTTAAATTGCCTTCCTCTAGAGGATGTAGGGCAATTAGATCCACCAACAATAATGTGGATCCCTTTATTGAATCCAAATGGGTACTGGGTAACAAAGGGCTGAACCTGATGGGGCGGGGGGAGGAGGAGATGAGGGGAGTGATGAACTGGGGCAGGGGGACCGCTGATGATGCGGAGGACCGGGAATCCCCTGGTGGTACCAATGTTCCAATGAATTCAAATTTGATAAGGAATGAGAAAGTAATAGATTTCCTCTGACAGTTGCTGGTATAATTAAATTGAAAAGTTCATCAGTGTGATTTGATTCAAGTGTCAATAATTCATTTGGTACATAGCATTGGTAAGGCGGCAATACAGGAGATTTTAGACATAGTGAAATCAGTCAATACTCATAGTATTTAGCTCGTCCTATACATCAATAGGGTGCGTACGTTACCAATGGACGTCTTCGCTGTTAGAGTTGAGTTTGATCAGATCTGTGTCACTAGATCTCTGATTGCCACATACCTTGCAGCTGATGTTAGGATATTCTGGCCATTCCAATTAGTTTCGTCGGCCGTTGGCGCTTACAGGTATCCAGGGGTGTCCTAGAGCTGTCAGGCGGTGCTCACGCCACTATGTGAAGGATCCAGTGTAGCGGCATTAGAAATGCCGACTGTCGCGGTCGTTTGCAGCTAGTTTGAACGCTGACTGCTGCAAACGACCGCGACAGTCGGCATTTCTAATGCCGCTACACTGGATCCTTCACATAGTGGCGTGAGCACCGCCTGACAGCTCTAGGACACCCCTGGATACCTGTAAGCGCCAACGGCCGACGAAACTAATTGGAATGGCCAGAATATCCTAACATCAGCTGCAAGGTATGTGGCAATCAGAGATCTAGTGACACAGATCTGATCAAACTCAACTCTAACAGCGAAGACGTCCATTGGTAACGTACGCACCCTATTGATGTATAGGACGAGCTAAATACTATGAGTATTGACTGATTTCACTATGTCTAAAATCTCCTGTATTGCCGCCTTACCAATGCTATGTACCAAATGAATTATTGACACTTGAATCAAATCACACTGATGAACTTTTCAATTTAATTATACCAGCAACTGTCAGAGGAAATCTATTACTTTCTCATTCCTTATCAAATTTGAATTCATTGGAACATTGGTACCACCAGGGGATTCCCGGTCCTCCGCATCATCAGCGGTCCCCCTGCCCCAGTTCATCACTCCCCTCATCTCCTCCTCCCCCCGCCCCATCAGGTTCAGCCCTTTGTTACCCAGTACCCATTTGGATTCAATAAAGGGATCCACATTATTGTTGGTGGATCTAATTGCCCTACATCCTCTAGAGGAAGGCAATTTAAAAAGACTTTTATTGGGTCACTTAATACATAGGACTGAACCACACGTCCGGACTAGTGTACTGTTACATGTCTTTTGTTTTTGTTAAGTCTTGTCTGTCCAGTGATGTTCCTTGCATCAAGTTTTATAAATCATTCCACAGGTTGGGTACCCACTTGCACTTTATTTAATCTTTATATGTAATAAGGTTTACAGGAATAAATATTTAATTCATAATATTTCTGTTGTTTGATCTATTTTTGTTGCTAAAGTAACCCCTTCGCCTGTCTCTAAACAGGCTCATCCCCTTCCCATTCCCTTTAACTCTATATGCTTAAATGGTTACAGCAACAATACCTTACAAGGTTAATGATCTATAGTAAGCGACCCATTTGATCACTTACTTATTAGTGGAAACTTGCGAATTCCTTTCCCCCAAACCCCAATATATTTACAAGTATGGAATGAGCGCTCCCAGCCAAAGTGTAAAAAAACGCATAGAGCCTTAGAACCCCCCCCCCCCCAAATGTTTCCCCTGCCCTCCAATGCAGCTAATCAAGCACATAGTGTGCATCAGGTGCGTTTTCTTTTTTGTCCCCCCCCCCCCAAAGGAAAGCCGTTGGGTTCCTCGCTCTGAACGTTTGTGGAAGATCTGATGCACATATGACCGCCGTCAGCTTCAGATGTTGCTCTTGTCTGAATAAGTATCGGGGGGGGGGGGTCCAATAACACAGGAAGACCCCCAATACCATGAAAGATAAAAGAGAAAGTCTATGTGTATTCAGGTATCAGCCCCGAATTATAGAATCGTTCTCTAAATAGAAATGTATTGAGTTGAAGATCGGCACCACACCCCGGGGTAGAAGTGCGCACAAAAGAGAACAAATGGGGGGGGCTTTAAAAGTGCTGAAAACCTCCCTTTGGAATAACTAGTCGTACTTAATTTAAAAGATGAAACATTCATTTAATAAATTGATTACCGTATATACTCGAGTATAAGCCGAGTTTTTCAGCCCTTTTTTAGGGCTAAATATACCCCCCTCGGCTTATACTCGAGTCAGTGTACCTTGGGCGTCCATTTTTTAAAACTCGCGGCTTCCTCCTGGTCCCGTCCTGTTCCGTGATAGGCGTTTGACACTGTGTGCAGCGTTCCGCCAATCACAGACGTTCTCTTGTCCAAGGATGAAAGAACGTCCATGATTGGCGGAACACTGAACAGGGTGTCAAACGCCTATCACGGAACGGGACGGGACCAGGAGGAAGCACAGCCTGTCAAGAATTTCAGGTACGCTGCAATGAGCACAGTGAGATTGTAATGGGCACAGTGAGGTAATGGGCACAGTGAGGTTGCAATCGACACAGTGAGGTAATGGGCACAGTGAGGTAATGGGCACAGTAAGGTTGTAATGGGCACAGTGAGGTTGGGCACAGTGAGGTAATGGGCACAGTGAGGTAATGGGCACAGTGAGGTTGTAATGGGCACAGTGAGGATGGGTACAGTGAGGTAATGGGCACAGTGAGGTAATGGGCACAGTGAGGTTGCAATGGGCACCTTGAGGTAATGGGCACAGTGAGGTATTGGGCACAGTTAGGTATTGGGCACAGTAAGATAATGGGCACAGTAAGGTAATGGGCACAGTGAGGTTGTAATGGGCACAGTGAGGTTGTAATGGGCACAGTGAGGATGGGCACAGTGAGGTAATGGGCACAGTGAGGTAATGGGCACAGTGAGGTAATGGGCACAGTGAGGTTGCAATGGGCACAGTGAGGTAATAGGCACAGTGATTTAATGAGCACAGTGAGGTTGTAATGGGCACAGTGAGGACGGGCACAGTGAGGTTGCAATGGGCACACTGAGGTTGGGCACAGTGAGGCGTGCAAATGGGCATTGTTGACCCTCTTTTCCACTTACAGTAGCTGCTGCATTCTCACCCTAGGCTTATACTCGAGTCAATAAGGTTTCCCAGTTTTTTGTGGTAAAATTAGGTGCCTCGGCTTATACTCGGGTAAGCTTATACTCGAGTATATACAGTAAAATCTGTCTCAAAAGAACATAAGACACTACATTAAAACATAATGTACCAGCATCATACTACTAAACCTCACGCACTCCCCCTTGTCTCCAAAAAGTAATATCCCCTCTAATAACTGATCAGATATAGCATGGATATCAAAGAATACATCAGTCGAGGGAAATTGAAACCAGGGAGGCAACCACAGTCCAACACGTTTCGCCTTGTCGGCTTCTTCGGGGATTTTGATGGAGGGCGGATGGTTAAGTAGAGATGATTTAATATACCGTGGAACCTAGGGTTATGAGCATAATCCATTCCAGGAGAATGCTTGTAATCCAAAGCACTTGCATATCAAAGCGAGTTTCCCCATAGAAGTCAATGGAAACGAAGATAATTCGTTCCACATTGACTTCTATTGTATGCAGTACAGCATGTGGCCAGAGGTGGGGGGGGTACCGGAGAGACACGTGAATACTTTGAGACCGCTCGGAGCCCCTCGGAGTGTTTCTGAGTATTTCCGAGTGTTTCCGAGTGCATCCGAGCGGCTCCGAACGGCTCTGAGTGTCACCGGCGCCCCCGCACCTCTAGCCAAATGTGGTACTGCACACCGCAGAGGCTTGAATTCTGCTCGTTTCATAAGACAACACTCACAAACCGAGTCAGGATTTAAAAAAAATAATAGCTCGTATTGCGAAACGCACATTAACCGCGTTACTCGTAACCCGAGGTATTACTGTATACTGATTCTGGGGTACCCAATAAGGGCATAAACACACTTCCACCAAAGCACTATGTGTGAATCAGGTGTCTGTCCAACATCAAACGGGCAGGCAGATCAGCCCAAAGGGGGGGGGGCACCAAAATGAGCCAAAAGGAGATCCAATGCGCAGGGATAAACAATTTTACTATTGCCATTCGATATTCAAAAAACAGGGACTAAAAAGCAGTATCAGTTCAATTTAGGAGTACAAGGCTGAGAAAAGCTTCCATGACTGAGATGATAAGCACGGTATCAAAATCTTGTTTTCCTACAATAATATTCCTTTAGTTCTGTTCAATATGAATGGAAACCTGGCTGTGTTATAGAAAAGTACCTCCAAGCAAAGACCCCTGGTGGAAGTGTGTTCATGCCCTTATTGGGGATCAGATATAGCATAGATATCAAAGAATACATCAGTCAAGGTAAATTGAAACCAAGCAGGCAACCAAAATCCAACACGTTTCGCCTTGTTGGCTTCTTCAGGGGTTTTGATGGAGGGCAGATGGGTAAGTAGAGATGATTCAATATATACTAATTCTGAGTTACCCAATAAGGGCATAAACACACTTCCACCAGGGGGTCTTTGCTTGGATGTAGGTTCTATGACACAGCCAGGTCTCCATTCATGTTGAACAGAACTAAAGGAATATTATTGTAGGAAAACAAGATTTTATACCGTGCTTATCATCTCTTCATTGAAGCTTGTCTCAGCCTTGTACTCCAAAATTGAACTGATACTGCTGTTTAGTGCCTGTTTTTTGAATATCGAATGGCAACAGTAAAATTGCTTATCCCTATGCATTGGATCTCCTTTTGGTTCATTTTGGTGCCCCCCCCCCCCGCCCTCTCTTTGGGCTGATCTGCCTGCTCATGTTGGACAGACACCTGATTCACACATAGAGCTTTGGTGGAAGTGTGTTTATGCCCTTATTGGGTACCCCAGAACCAGTATATATTAAATCATCTCTACTTACCCATCTGCCCGCCATCAAAACCCCTGAAGAAGCCAACAAGGCAAAAACGCGTTGAGTTGTGGTTGCCTCCTCGGTTTTAATTTCCCTCGACTGATTTATTCTTTGATATCTATGCTATAACTGATCAGTTATTAGAGGGGATATTACTTTTTGGAGACAAGGGGGAGTGCATGAGGTTTAGTAGTATGATGCTGGTACATTATGTTTTAACCGCTTAAAGGGATGTTCCGGCCTGTGACGGGAAAAAAATAAAATGAAAAGCCAGCAGCTACACATACTACAGCTGCTGGCTTTTAATAAATGGACACTTACCTGTCCTGCAGTCCCTCGATGTCGGCACCGCAGCTGATGTTTCCCATCAGCTGTCGGGTGCTTCCGTCGCCATTGCGGGTAAGGGAACCCGGCAGTGTAGCCTTTCGGCTTCATGCCGGGAACCCTACTGAGCATGTGCGAGGCCCGCTCCTCTCTCCTATTAGCCCGGTGGCCAGGGGAGGAGGAGGAGGGAGCCCTGCGGTGACGTCACGGCCGCGGCCAGACTCCAGGAAGTGGGAAAGGATACCTGTCTTTGACAGGTATCCTTTCCCCCCTCCCCCCAAAAGGTGCCAATTGTGGCACCGGAGGGGGGGAGGAATCCGATGAGCGGAAGTTCCACTTTTGGGTGAAACTCCCCTTTAAAGACCGCCTAACGCCGATATACGTTGTCAGAATGGCATGGCTGGGCATAAGCACGTACAGGTACGTCCCCTTTAAGATCCCCAGTCGTGAGCTCCGTGACCGCGCCTGCGGGACCCGCAGACCCCGATCGCCGCCGGTGTCCCGGGATCGGGTCACAGAGCTGAAGAACGGGGAGAGGCAAGTGTAAACAAACCTTTCCCTGTTCTTCCTAGTGAGATTGTCACTGATCAATTGTCTGTTCCCTGTAATAGGGAACGACGATCAGTGACGTCGCACGCCAAGCCACGCCCCCCTACAGTAAGAATCGCTCATTAGGTCACACTTACCCCTTCAGCGCCCCCTACAGGTAAACCCCCATTCACTGCCAGTGTCATTTTCACAGTAACCAGTGCATTTTTATAGCACTGATCGCTGTAAAAATGACAATGGTCCCAAAATGGTGTCAAAAGTGTCCGATGTGTCCGCCATAATGTCGCAGTCACAATAAAAATCGATGATCACCGCCATTACTAGTAAAAAAATAATTATTAATAAAAATGCCTTAAAACTACCCCCTATTTTGTAGACGCTATAACTTTTGCGCAAACCAATCAATAAACGCTTATTGCGATTTTTTTTTACCAGAAATATGTAGAAGAATACGTATCGGCCTAAACTGAGAAAAAAAATGTTTTTTTATATATTTTTGGGGACATTTATTGTAGCAAAAAGTAAAAAATATTGAATTTTTTTCAAAATTGTCGCTCTATTTTTGTTTATAGCGCAAAAAATAAAAACCGCAGAGGTGATCAAATACCACCAAAAGAAAGCGCCATTTGTGGGAAAAAAAGGACGTCAATTTTGTTTGGGAGCCACGTCGCACGACCGCACAATTGTCAGTTAAAGCGACGCAGTGCCGAATCGCAAAAAGGGGCCTGGTCTTTAACCAGCCAAAGTGGTCCGGGGCTGAAGCGGTTAATGTCGTGTCTTATGTTCTTTTGAGACGCGTTTTAAGCAATTTATTAAATGAATGTTTTCTCTTTATATGATGTACGACTTGTTATTCCAAAGGAAGGTTTTCAGCGCTTTCAAAGCCCCAACTTTTTCTCTTTTGTGCATACTCCGAATTATAGAATAAATGACGAGTCCGGGTCGCCTGCTGGAATTTTTGATGTCAGAATCCGAGGAATGCAGCAGGTTTGCCAAATGCTGGCGGGGATGAATGTTCGGAAGGATTGGAGACGGGGGGGGGGGGGGGCGACACATGGATGAGAAGAGAGACAAATATGAACGATGACCTGAAATAAAAAATAAGGAATTCATATACTGAATACCATCCCTACACAGGGGAGGGCTGGGCCAGGGTGGTAATTGCCTCCCAGGCCACCCTAACTTATGTTCAAAATGGCCGGCAGCCGCTGCCCGCTACCATTTTATTTTTTTGTTCTGGTCTAGGAAGTCGGGCCGGGGGGCATGGCCATGGCGGCCGACCACTAGATGTTGCATTCCGGGAGTTGTAGTCCGCGCTCAAGCTTCCGATGGGTGGAAAACACAGCAGCGCAGTAGAAACTACAACTCCATGGGACCGGATTCTTGGAAGCAGGCAGAGGCAGGGCGTGCCGGGGAGTCGGGACGCAGGGCTGGGCGCTGGCTGCAACTTGACCCCAGGATCAGGAGCGTTACCCCCCCCCCCCCAGGAAACCGTGGCATGCAAGGACCTGCTGAGCTGAGATCGCTGAGCTGAGAGACCCTGACACCCCTAGCTGACCCCCCCATCCCCCCCATACACCCCATGTAACCTGCCCCAGTGATCAGGCTGCATTGATGGGCACTGGAGTTGGCTGCACTGATGGGCACTGGTGAGGCTGCATTAAAAAACCAGGTGGGCCATGGATGGTGAGCTGATTCGGCGGTTCAATGGGCCACTTGACTGGACTTGCCCCCCCAGGCCTAAGGCCACCAGCCCTCCCCTGTCCCTACATAAAGTATACGGTCATCATCAGAATACAATAGTGATGCTGATAGTGGCCCATTCATCGGAAGGTTCTTTGGACCTAAGGAGGGAAAAGGGACAATGTCTCTGCAAAGGGCGCCCTCTAGTGACAGGTGTCGGTGCCTCTATAAAGCTGTCCCTGTAACCTTTGTTAGGAAGGAAAAAATGTCACATGAACAGCCATCTAGGTGTGTATTTAAACCGGAAAAGCGTCTGGAAAAAAAAAAAAGATACAAATTAATATAACCCATTAAAAGATTAAAACAAAATAGATATTTCTTTCTTCACCCTCAATCCAGAGATTTTCCCCTGCAGTACTTTTTTTTCTGCCACTAGGTGTCTAATGGCCAGAATTATTCAACCCACTTCCTTTGAACCCTACACCCCGCCCCCCACCCCCTTCAGCCTGTGACTGGACAGTGAAATGAGAAGCACCACAGTGATGAGCTCATCTCTCTGGCACCTCCGCTCTCTCCTCCCGTCAGCATGCTTCTTGTCTGCACGCCCTGCTGTTCAGGGACTGCAAGAGGCTTATACCAGGTCACATCAAAAGGCTTTGAGCACAAATCTTTGTTATCTGCCCACCCCCCCCATTCCATCCAGATCATAATGCCCCCCCCATAGGTGGTGTGCAGCCTATTGAATTAGGGTGTACACCCCAAAGCTCAAACACACATGCCTTTCTCTGCAGCCTCAGCTGCACTGGAGAATCAATGAATGGGAAGTGCTCTGTGCTGAGCGGCTTTCTGTTTATTCAAAAACGAAAGCATAGTAAACACTGTTTACTATGCTTCAATTATGAATGAACACAGTGAGTGAGTGTGTTCACTGTGTTCATTTAGAAAAATAAATGGGCCGGTAAATGACATATTGATTAGCCCCTTTCCCCACTCTCCATCCTGAAACATCCCCAGCAGCAGCCGGGGGGGGGGGGGGGGGAAACAGCAGCACTACGATGGGAGGGGGGGGCGCACAACACGGGGAAGCCTCGGCACCGCAAATAGTAATTAGGGTGTGCCCAGGCACACCTGGCCCACCCCCCCCCCCCCCATTCAGTTTTTCCCTCCCTGAAACAGATCTCCGATCAGCACAGCCCAATACAAGGGGAAATCCCTCCTACTGGCTCCTCCTCCTCTTGTGGAGGATACATCCACGACACACCACAAGAGATGCAGGACGGGTACCATGGGTGCCTGGCGCTAGAGCGCCCCTGCCAGGTAGGTTTGTAGAACCAGGCGCTGAAACATCTTTTTTTTTTGTTTGTTTATTTTTTTCATTCCAGGATGGTCCTGGGGAATCCGGGACAATTGAGAAGTATCATTTTGCGCCCTTAAAAAAAAAAAAAAGAGGCTAGGAAGGCTATAATTTGAGTCCTTATGGGGGATTGGAGGTCCTCTCTTCGGGCACAGCATGATCCCTATAGGGGTGCCACGGAGAGACAAGGATATCTGTTCCTCCAAAGGACAGTATTTCAGAGGCCACTTTGGCGTAGACTAGCCTTTTCATTCATTTTTTAGGCTATCCTAATCAATATTCTTACTTCCTTTATGTTTTCTTTTTTTCTTTTTTTTTCTTCTTCTTCTTCTTCTATTTTTTTTTTCTCTTCTCTTTTTTTTTTTTTTCTTCCTTCCTTTTATATCCGCTTTTAGGATATTATTTTTCATTTCCTTCCTTTTATTATTCTTACTTCCTTATGTTCTGTTTTCTTTTTTTTTTTCTTTCTTCTTTTTTTTTTTTTTTTCTTTTTTTCTCTTCTCTTTTTTTTATTCCTACTTCCTTTTATATCCGCTCTTAGGATATTATTCTTCATTTCCTTCCTTTTATTATTCTCCGGGAAGAAACTTGTTTATACTAAAATGTACTTTCATTTATTGTCTGTATATTGTTTCTTAATTCTTTGAAAAATAAAATACTTTGAAAGTAAGAATTTTGCGCCCAGGCCATTCGACCCCTGTGGCCCCACCTATTCTTTGCAACTTGTCACTCGGCACTGCTGTCATTTACAAAATGCCTTGTATTTTTTTTTTTCATTGAGTACAAGGCATTCTCTGGTTGGGATGAGGTGGCGCAGAGGGTGGCGGTGATGTCACGATCTTCACCTTGTCCGACCACAATGTGCCTTGTATTCACTGAAAAAAAAAAAAAAAGGAACGGGGCATTCTGTGAAGGGCGGCAGTGCAGTGAAAGCAAGCAACCCCTCTGTGGCCAGTGTGCTGAGGGGAAGCCACTCGGCACAGGACCGTAAAGATCACGGCGATCGCTCTGGTAAGCGCCCAGTGGCGTCACTAGGGATGGTGTCACCTGGTGCGGTAAAACATGCTGTCACCCCGCCCCCCCAATTGTCTAAAGAACTATGCCCCTCACCCCCATATACCCCCTCCTAGCACAATTCCTCTTTCTCAATTCCCTCATCCCCCCTCTCAGCACAAATCACCCCCCCCCCCCAAATATTCCCCCTCTTAACAAAATCTTAACCCCCATATACCCTCTCTCAGCACATCACTTCCCCTTCATTTCTCCCTACCAGCACAAGTCATCACCCTCATATACCCCCTTTCAGCACAACGCCCCCCTTCTCAGCACAAATGCCCCCCCATATCCCTCTTCCCAGTATAAAATCCCTCCAAACCCCTCCTTCTTATACCAATTTATTTACCTCCCCCAAATCCCCCTCTTAGCACAAATCATCCCCCCATCTCCCCCCTCCATGCACAGATCCCCCCCCCCAGCACAAATCCCTCCTTTTAGCATAAAATCCCTCCCAAAACCCCTCCTTCTTACACAAATGATCTTATGAACCCCCCCCCCCCCCAAAATCTCCCTCTGATCACAAATCCCCACCCCCATATTCCCCTTTCAATATTAAACCCCTCTTCTTGCACAAATTCTCTTGTTCCCCCACCCAATCCACCACCCTCAGCACAAATCCTTTTATTTCTTCCCTCCCTGACAATTCCCCCTACAAGCACAACCCCCACCCCCAATACAAAGACACTCGCCTCCAGATTTTCCCATTAAAAAAAAACTCTTAATCCCTCTCAGCATAAATCCCCCCCTTCCTCTTATTGCACAAATCCTCAGATTCCCTGTCCCCAGATTTACCGGTTATCAGTTACCGGGACCTCAGCGCCTTCCCAGGCTCCTCCTGTCCTGTCAGAAGACACGCCAAAGCAGAGGAGGAACCTGCAGAAACTTCCCTCGGCGCTCTGACACTGCTAACATGCAGCCGGCTGGGACAAATGCCAGCTGCTAAAAGTGTCGGCAATCACTGCGCTGGAGACCCGGAGACCACCACGCAGGAGATTGTCAGCGAATGCTCCGTGCTAGTGATCGCCAACACTGTAGCAGCCCACTGGCCCTCCCCTCGATGCTAGCACACTGCGCCCGAGACTGAGTCCCTTCTCGCCCCTGCCTAGTCCCCGACCCTGGTGTCACCCCTCTGGCAGGTGTCACCTGGTGCGGCCCGCACCCCTATAGCAACGCCACTGGTAGCACCAACAACTAAAGTGATTGTCGGTTTCCCCGGGGGACCCCCCTCAGGTATGATATATACAGACTTACATTGTACCAAGGTGGACCAATAGAACTCTACAATACACATCATACCTGGGGGTCAGATTTAATGCATTGCGTAATAACATGCGTCATTACAGGAGTGCCCCAATAAAATTTGAATATCATCAAAAAGTTAATTTGCTTCAGTAATTGCATTCAAAAAGTGAAACTCATATATTTTCTATAGATGCGTTACACACAGAGTGATATATTTTTACGCATTTCTTTCTTTTTCATTTTGATGATTATGGCCTTACAGCGAGTAACACCCCAAAATTCAGTATCTCAAAAATTTTAATATTACATAAGACCAATAAAAAAAGGATTTTAATACAGAAATGATAGCTAAGTGAAAAGTCTGTCCATTCTCATATTTTATTTCAATCCATAGACAATTACCGTATATACTCGAGTATAAGCCGAGTTTTTTCAGCCCTTTTTTGGGCTGAAAATTTATCCCCTCGGCTTATACTCGAGTCTGTGTACCTGAGTCCGTGACATGCATATTCAGACGGCGGGCGTGCAGTGTTAAAAAGTCGCGCCTACCTCCTTGTCCTGTTCCGTGATAGACAAGAAGGCGAGAGGGGCGTCGGTGATAGGTGGAACACTGAACACAGTGTCTGCTAGGAAACTGAGTGTTCTGCCTATCACGTAACAAGACAAGGAGGAGCGCGACTTTTTAACACTGCACAGCCGCCGTCTGAATATGCATGTCACGGACTCAGGTAACAGATCGGCAAAGTGATTCTGCAATGGGGCCCAGTGAGGTCAGGATGCAATGGGCCCAGTGAGGTCAGGCTGCAATGGGCCCAGTGAGGTCAGGCTGCAATGGGCAACAGTGAGGTCAGGCTGCAATGGGGCACAGTGAGGTCAGGCTGCAATAGGCACAGTGAGGTAAGGCTGCAATGGGGACAGTGAGGTCAGGCTGCAATGGGCACAGTGAGGTCAGGCTGCAATGGGCACAGTGAGGTCAGGCTGCAATGGGCCCAGTGAGGTCAGGCTGCAATAGGCACGGTGAGGTCAGGCTGCAATGGGCACGGTGAGGTCAGGCTGCAATGGCACAGTGAGGTCAGGCTGCAAAATGGGCAAAGTGAGGCTGCAAATGGGCACAGTGAGGCGTGCAAATGGGCACAGTGAGGCGTGCAAATTAGCATTGTTGACCCTCTTTTCCACTTACAGTAGCTGCTGCATTCTCACCCTAGGCTTATACTCGAGTCAATACGTTTTACCAGTTTTTTGTGGTAAAATTAGGTGCCTCGGCTATATTTGAGTCAGCTTATACTTGAGTATATAGAGTAATTACATATGTCAAGTTTTCAGTTTAATAAACAAATAAGATACATGTTAGATATAAATATAATATACCACTTTTATGGCATAAAAATATACCTTTTTCCATCTGTATTACGGTCTAAACAACCTGAAATCAAACGTTTATTACATTTACCAAATTTTTTTTTCTAAAGAAAATGTTTTTTGTTATTTTCTCATTACAATACTGTTTTATAACCTATTGACCACAAACCTACAATGTATCATTTACTGTATATTTGATATGTAATATTCTCTTGTACCACCATAGTTTCCTAAATAAAAAGTTTGTATACAAAAAAAAAAAAAGCAGTGCCACAGGCTGATCTCCTCCATGCCACGCCGCATTGATGCCGTAATTCATGCAAAAGGAGCCCCGACCAAGTATTGAGTGCATAATATACTGTACATGAACAGACTTTTCACTAAGCCAACTTTTCTGCACTAATAATCCTTTTTTTTATTGGTCTTATGTAATCAGGGCCGGACTGGCCTACCGGGATACCGGGACATTTCCCGGTAGGCAGCCTGCCCTGGGGCCGCTTTAAATGCTGTGGCTGTGGCTGTGGCTGTGGCTGCAGGGCAGCGCTCCCCTCCCTCCTCCTCCTCACTACTTGTCACGCACATGACGCACATGACGGAGCTGTTAAAAGTTTGACAGCGCTATGGCAAAGGTCCCGCCCTCCTCCTAGACCAGCGTGTGATAGACGCAGTGTTCTGAGGAGGGCGGGACCTTTGTCACAGCACGGTGGAACATGATTTCACACTCAGCTCCGTGACACAGCGGGAGATGCCATTGCCAAGGCTGCAACGATGGTGAGGCTGTAATGAGGACACAGTGAGGCTGCAATGAGAAGGGCAAAGTAAGGCTGCAATGAGATGGGCACAGTAAGGCTGCAATGAGGGCACGGTGAGGCTGCAATGAGGGCATGGTGAGGCTGCAATGAGAACACAGTAAGGCGGCAATGAGATGGGCACAGTAAGGCAGCAATGAGGGCATGGTGAGGCTGCAATGAGGGCACAATAAGGCGGCAATGAGATGGGCACAGTAAGGCTGCAATGAGGGCATGGCGAGGTTGCAATGATGGGTACAGTGAGGCTGCAATGATGGTGAGGCTGCAATGAGGGCACGGTAAGGCTGCAATGAGGGCACAGTGAGGCTGCAATGAGGGCACAGTGAGGCTGCAATGAGGGCACGGTGAGGCTGCAATGAGATGGCACAGTAAGGCTGCAATAAGGGCATGGTGAGGCTGCAATGATGGGCATGTGAGGCTGCAATGATGGGCACAGTAAGGCTGCAATTAGAGCACGGTAAGGCGGCAATGATGGGCACAGTAAGGCTGCAATGAGGGCACAGTGAGGCTGCAATGAGGGCACAGTAAGGCAGCAATGATAGGCACAGTAAGGCGGCAATGATGGGCACGGTGAGGCTGCAATGATGGGCACAGTAAGGCTGCAATGAGGGCACGTTAAGGCTGCAATGAGGGCACGGTAAGGCGGCAATGATGGGCATAGTAAGGCTGCAATGATGGGCACAGTAAAGCTGCAATGAGGGCACGGTGAAGCGGCAATGATGGGCACGATGAGGCAGCAATGATGGGCACGGTGAGGCGGCAATAATGGGCATGGTGGGGCGGCAATGATGGGCATGATGAGGCTGCAATGATGGGCATGTGAGGCTGCAGTGATGGGCACGCTGAGGCTGCAATGATGGGCACGCTGAGGCGGCAATGATGGAAACAGTAAGGCGGCAATGATGGGCACAGCGAGGCTGCATGGACTGGCACAGAGGCTGCATTGATGGGCACAGTGAGGCTGCATTTGATGGGCACTGGTGAGGCTACATTGATCTCCTGTATAATGTCCACAGTCTCTAACCATCTCTTGTACCATGTCTGCAGTCTCTGACCATCTCCTGTATCATGTCCACATTCTCTTAACATCTTTAGTATCATGTCCTCAGTCTCTAACCATCTCCTGTAATATGCTGCAATGAGGGCATGGTGAGGCTGAAATGAGGGCATGGTGAGGCTGCAATGAGAACACAGTAAGGTGGCAATGAGATGGGCACAGTAAGGCTACAATGAGGGAATGGTGAGGCTGCAATGAGGGCACAATAAGGAGGCAATGAGATGGGCACAGTAAGGCTGCAATGAGGGCACGGTGAGGCTGCAATGATGGGCAAGGTGAGGCTGCAATGATGGGCACGGTGAGGCTGCAATGATGGGCATGGTGAGGCTGCAACGATGGTGAGGCTGCAATAAGGGCACGGTAAGGCTGCAATGAGGGCACGGTGAGGCTGCAATGAGGGCACAGTAAGGCAGCAATGAGATGGGCACAGTAAGGCTGCAATGAGGGCATGGTGAGGCTGCAATGATGGGCATGTGAGGCTGCAATAATGGGCACAGTCAGGCAGCAATGATGGGCACAGTCAGGCGGCAATGATGGGCACGGTGAGGCTGCAATGATAGGCATGTGAGGCTGCAATGATGGGCACAGTAAGGCTGCAATGAGGGCAAGGTAAGGCGGCAATGATGGGCACGGTGAGGCTGCAATGATGGGCACAGTAAGGCTGCAATGATGGGCACAGTAAGGCTGCAATGAGGGCACGGTGAGGCGGCAATGATGGGCACGGTGAGGCGGCAATGATGGGCACGGTGAAGCGGCAATGATGGGCATGGTGAGGCTGCAATAATGGGTATGTGAGGCTGCAGTGATGGGCACGCTGAGGCTGCAATGATGGGCACACTGAGGCAGCAATGATGTGCACAGTAAGGCGGCAATGATGGGCACAGCGAGGCTGCATGGACTGGCACAGAGGCTGCATTGATGGGCACAGTGAGGCTGCATTTGATGGGCACTGGTGAGGCTACATTGATCTCCTGTAGCATGTCCGCAGTCTCTAACCATCTCTTGTACCATGTCTGCAGTCTCTGACCATCTCTTGTATCATGTCTACATTCTCTTAACATCTTTAGTATCATGTCCTCAGTCTCTAACCATCTCCTGTAATATGCCTGCAGCCTCTGACATCTCCTGTACCATGCCCACAGCCTCTGACCATCTCCTGTACTATGCCCGCAGCCTCTGACCATCTCCTGTACTATGCCAGAGCCTCTGACTGTGGAGAGGAGACTATAGGAAAACCAGAGCCACCGAGCTGGAGCGGACTGACTGATCCTTGCATGGTGCACCTGAGAGAAAGTCAGTGACAGCGCCGCCAGGCCAGTCTGAGGGGGGGGGGGGTCACTGATGTAAGGGGGGGAGTGAATACAATAATGTAGGGGGCACTGATATAAAGGTTTTTCCCCTATATCAGTAACCCCCCTTTTACCTTAGTGTATTTTCTGCGGAAGGTGGTCTCTGGTCACCAGAGCCCCCCCCCCCTCCTTCACATTGCCAGAGTCCCAAGTGTCCCCCTTGATGATTTCTTCACTTTTACTACTTTTAACTAAAATGTGCTGTTTTATATAGATAGATAGATAAATAGATATATATCCCTAGTAGGGATGAGCTCGGTGTTCGAGTCGAACATACGTTCGACTCGAACATCGGCTGTTCGACCGTTCGGCGAACATCGAACAATTTGGGCCGTTCGCGCCAAATTCGAGTGACGCGAATGGCCCACAATACACTGTGCCATCGCAGTGCAATCCCGGCGCTGTGATTGGCCAAGCATGCACTGTGACCCAGCATGCTTGGCCAATCACAGCGCCGGCAGCTAGGAGAGCCATAATTGGCCACAGGCAGGTTGCCTGTGGCCAATTATAGCTCAGGGGGTTTAGCACACGCCCCACACTATAAAAGGCCGCCAGCGCGGCGGCCTTGTGTAGTGTGTTCCGGCGCAGGGAAAGAGAAGGATAGGCAGGGACAGTGTTGATATTCTTTGTGCTATTCTTGTGTGCAGGGAGAGAGAAGGATAGGCAGGGAGAGTGTCAGTGTCATATTCTTTGCTAAACCTTGTGTGCAGGGAGAGAGAAGGATAGGCAGGGGACAGTGTCAGTGTCATTGTTGCTAAGCCTCCTGCACATTATACACCTGAAGTTAGGCCCGTATTGCTGTGTTTTCCTGGTGTGTTACACCAACAGGCATTTGCAGCACTTACAGCAGGCGTAGTGTGATTCCTGCAAAATATGCTCCTGAAGCTAGGCCTTATTGCTGTGTTTTCCTAGTGTGTTACACCAACAGGCATTTGCAGCACTTACAGCGGGCGGAGTGTGCCTCCTGCACATTATACACCTGAAGTTAGCCCGTATTGCTGTGTTTTCCTGGTGTGTTACACCAACAGGCATTTGCAGCACTTACAGCGGGCGGAGTGTGCCTCCTGCACATTATACACCTGAAGTTAGCCCGTATTGCTGTGTTTTCCTGGTGTGTTACACCAACAGGCATTTGCAGCACTTACAGCGGGCGGAGTGTGCCTCCTGCACATTATACACCTGAAGTTAGCCCGTATTGCTGTGTTTTCCTGGTGTGTTACACCAACAGGCATTTGCAGCACTAACAGCGGGCGGAGTGTGCCTCCTGCACATTATACACCTGAAGTTAGCCCGTATTGCTGTGTTTTCCTGGTGTGTTACACCAACAGGCATTTGCAGCACTTACAGCGGGCGGAGTGTGCCTCCTGCACATTATACACCTGAAGTTAGCCCGTATTGCTGTGTTTTCCTGGTGTGTTACACCAACAGGCATTTGCAGCACTTACAGCAGACTGTAAAAACAAGGAAACCCTTGCGCTAGCTGAATAGTGAAAATACGTGTAGGGTGGTACAAGGAAATGGGAAGGGAATGGAATACTGCAGCAATCACCGGGAGGTCTGGTCCAAGTCAACAGTGAAACAATAAATATCGTGATGGTGACTGCGGAAACAATAAATACCGTGATGGTGACTGCGGAAACAATAAATATCGTGATGGTGACTGCGGCAATAAATATCGTGATGGTGACTGCTGATGAAGTCATGTGACATGACGACACGCGTCAGGACGTAGCACAGACACACCGCCAGCAGAACCGAGAGGAGACGAGCTCGCCGCTCGTAAGGATACCAGATCCGTTATCCAACTTTTAAATGTGAGTTTTTTTATTTATGTATGAATAAATACCCCTAGGGGTTTACAGACCCACACTATATTTCCCTTCTTTTTTATCACCACAACTTTGTGATTGCTGCTGCGGACACCTGAGGATCGCACTGCATTGTTTGCATTAAGACGCCAATCCACTGTTCCATTGGTACGAGCGCGGTGCTCGTTTGGATTGAGGTCCATGCTCACTATCATTCAAGTGAGTGTGTGAATATATATTCTTCAGCGATTCACTTTGCCGCACCCACAAAGTTGCGCTATTGATGTCTCTCTGCTTTATATCTTTTTACATGCATTCCAATGAGCTATAAAGAAACTGTGAAATAAAGACTGCATTACAAGGACGCTCCATCACCCTTCATCATTTAGATCCATCATATACTGCTCCCCCTCCTAGGAGGGAGGTAAGCGTTTTGTGACTTACTGATCACTGGGTGGACATTACAGGAAAACTTCCAAGCACACCTTTGGTGATGGGACTATATTTTTTCTATTTTTATATATGACTTCATGTATATTTATCATACCTATCCGGGAGTTTTTTTGAGGTTTTTTTTGACATTTTTGTTTCTTATTGGTTTAAGGTCGCAGATGCACTTCGTGTGTTTTATTTGATTTATGGTTATTGGTTGTTTATTATCAGTATACCTTAGGAATTTTTTCTGAATCTCCATCATGTTTGCAATATTGGAGTGTTGAGAATCTGTTTATATGTCTTCATTTGTTTATTAGTTTTTTACACATTACACTTGTAAGTTCATTCGTGTCACTGTGCACATTGCACAACATTGCTATTTAGCTACATTGTAGCCTATGATTCACCTATCCCCTCTTCTTTTCCCTTCCCTTCCCCATCCCACTCCTTTGATAATTTTATTTTATTTACATTATTTAGTCACCACAGCGCAGTCACCATCACAATATTTATTACTTACAGCAGGCGTAGTGTGATTCCTGCAAAATATACTCCTGAAGCTAGGCCTTATTGCTGGTTTTCCCATCTCCCTGCAGGCCATTAGAATGTCTGGAAGGCAAACAAGGAGAGGCAGACAATCAGGAGCCAGTAAAAGAGGGCAAGCAGGCTCTGTGTCTAGAGACAACAGTGCTGGTCGTGGACGCGGTGCATCGCCATCAGCACGTGGCCATGGGACATGCTTGTCCTTCTTTTCGGCAGCTGGACGTGTTGAGCCGCATCATGCCGAAGACTTGGTAGAGTGGATGACCAAGCCCTCCTCATCCTCCTCATCCTCTCTCACCCAGGCTCAGGGTACTGGCAAAGCAGCTGCCAAAGCGTCCTCTTCCCTGGTATCAATGTCATCATCAGTCACTCCTTCCCTAGACCAACCATGTCCTCCTGAGGAGTCCCCCGAACTGTTTAAGCACAGTGTTGGGTACATGCTCCAGGAGGATGCCCAGCGTTTCGAAGGGTCTGATGATGATACCCAGCTAGAGGAAGGCAGTAGCGTGAGAGCAGAGAGAGGGGATGCTCAAGAAGGACACCAATCTGGCAGTCATGTTCCAGCAGCTGCAGCATACTGCCAGATTGGCTCCAGTGATGAGGAGGGAGGGGATGATGAGGTCACTGACTCCACGTGGGTGCCTAATAGGAGGGAGGAGGATGAGGAGGAGGCACATCTCCAACGAGGCAGGATGCCCTCGGGGGGCCAGCATAAGGGCAGCACACCGACGGAATCACACCGCAGAGCTCCGCCTGTGCAGGGCGCTGCCTCTGCCCGTTATTCAAAAAGTTCTTTGGTGTGGGCCTTTTTTGAGTCGAGTGCATCAGATCGCACAGCTGCTGTTTGCAACATATGTCTCAAGCGTATATCGCGTGGCCAAAACATCACCCGCTTGGGCACCACATGCTTGACCAGACATATGTTGACCTGCCATGCAGCTCGTTGGCAAGCCTACCTTAAAGACCCACACCAAAGAACAAAGCGGACCTCTCCTTGCACCGCATCAGCTGGGATCTCCAACCCCACTATACCTTCAGTCCTCTCTGAAACCTGCACTGAGAGGAATGAAGGTGTAGAATTAGGTGTGTCACAGCCAAGTACTTGCGGGCACTCTGCTAGCAGTACACCGACGTCCGATCCTAGCAGGCAAATTTCCCTGCCCCAGCTGCTGGACCATCGAAAGAAGTTCACTCCCAGCCATCCACATGCCCAGCGGTTGAATGCTAGCTTGGCTAAGTTGCTAGCGCTTTAACTGCTGCCTTTTCAGTTGGTAGACTCGGCCCCCTTCCGTGAGTTTGTGCAATGTGCAATGTGCGGTTCCTCAGTGGCAGGTTCCCAAACGCCACTTTTTCTCACGGAAGGCGATTCCGGCTCTCTACCAGCATGTGGAAGGCAATGTCTTGGCCTCGCTGGACAGGGCGGTCAGCGGTAAGGTGCATATTACCTCTGACTCATGGTCCAGCAGGCATGGACAGGGACGTTACCTTTCTTTCACGGCCCATTGGGTCACTCTTTTGGCAGCTGGGAAGGATGCAGGACAAGGTGCAGTAGTGTTGGAGGTTGTTCCGCCGCCACGCCTCCAAAATGCTACTACTGGTTGTGACACACCTCTCTCCTCCACCCCCTCCTCTTCTTCTTCCTCCATGGCCTCTTCCTGTGCTTTGTGCTTGGAACCAGCGGTGCTCCGTAGGCGTTCAAGGGGCTACGCAAGTACGCAGGCAAAAAGATGCCATGCCGTCCTTGCGCTGGTGTGTTTGGGGGACAGGAGCCACACTAGGGCAGAGGTTCTGTCTGCTCTGCAGGGGCAGGCCGAGAGGTGGTTGACGCCACGCCAGCTTAAGCCAGCCTCCTCTCCGCCCTCCGACAGGGACAACTGACCCATGTGCCCTGTGTGGCTCACGTCCTTAACCTGGTGGTGCAGCGGTTCTTGGGCAGGTACCCGGGCTTACAGGATGTCCTGAGGCAGGCCAGGAAAGTCTGTGTGCATTTCCGCAGATCTTATAATGTCAGTGCTCGCCTGGCTGAGCTGCAAAAGGAGTTGAACCTGCCCAAGAACCGCCTTATATGTGACATGCCCACCAGGTGGAACTCAACGTTGGCCATGCTGCAGCGGCTGCACACGCAGCAGAGGGCCATCAATGAGTACCTGTGCGACTACGGCACCAGGACAGGGTCAGGGGAACTCGGGTTTTTTTCACCACGCCGATGGGGCATGATCAGGGATGCATGCACTGTCCTGGCACCATTTGAGGAGGCCGCGAGGATGGTGAGCAGTGACAGTGCATGCATCAGTGACACTGTACCTCTTGTCCACCTGTTGGAACATACGCTGCGTGGAATCATGGACAGGGCACTTGAGGCAGAACAGAGGCAGGAAGAGGAGAACTTCCTTGCCTCTCAAGGCCCCCTTTACCCAGACAGTGTTCCTTCTGTCCCACCCATCGCACAGGAAGAGGAGGAGGAGGAGGATTGTGTCAGCATGGAGGTGGAGGCTGGCACTCAGCATCATCAGCAGCAGTCTTTTAGGGATGATTTACAGTCCCACGAAACCCGTGGACTTGTACGTGGCTGGAAGAAGGTGGCTGTGGATCATATCGTCCTTAGTGACCCAGGGGACTCCGGACCGAATGCCTCAGCTAACCTACGCTGCATGGCCTCCCTGATCCTGCAAAGTCTGCGGAAGGATCCTCGTATTCTTCGGATCAAGGAGAGGGACCATTACAGGCTGGCCACTCTCCTTGATCCACGGTACAAGGGTAAGGTTGCGGACCTTATCTTACCTTTGCAGAGGGAGCAGAGGATGAGGCAAATCCGGGAGGCCTTGCAGAAAGGTCTGTGCAACGCGTTCCCAGAGACTGGAAGGTTACAAACTCCTGGTCCTGGACAACGAGTTGCTGAGGTTTCGGTCAGTCAAAGAAGGAGCAGTGGGGAAGGTGGCTGTCTGACCGATGCATTCAGACAATTCTTTAGTCCGCAGCCCCAAGGTATGATCGGTTCCAGCAACCATCGCCAGCGTCTGATATACATGGTGCAGGAATACCTAGGGGCAAGGTTAGACTTGGACACCTTCCCCACCGAAAATCCTCTGGCTTACTGGGTCTTGAGGATGGATCACTGGCCAGAGCTTGCACAGTATGCAATTGAGCTATTGGCCTGTCCTGCATCCAGCGTTCTTTCAGAACGCACATTCAGTGCTGCTGGAGGATTTGTCACGGATCACAGGGTGCGCCTGTCCACCGACTCGGTTGATCGACTGACCTTCATAAAGATGAACCAGTCTTGGATCACCACCAGCTACCAAACACCTGAAGCTGATATAACAGACTAATTTATTTTCAAATGTCACATCCCTTCAAGACTGATGCTGATGCTGAGAGACTATCCTGTTATGTTGACTGACTATCCTCCTCCTCCTCAATGATCCGATTGATGATGATAGCTTGGAAGAACATTTTTGTTTCTGGGTGCCGCCACTAGTGGCTAAGGCCCAATTTTTCAGCCCCTGTTTAACAGGGGCATGTAATTACAATTTTTTATGCAATGCTTTGCAGCAGGGCTCATTCCTGCACTCCAACTAGAGTATCTGGGAGAGGTTGCAGTGTCGTGGCACCAGCACCAGTGCCTAAGGCCCAATTTTTCAGCCCCTGTTTAACAGGGGCGTGTAATTACAATTTTTGATGCAATACTTTGCAACAGGGCTCATTGCTGTGCTCCAAGTACAGTATCTGTGAGGGGTTGCAGTGTTGTGGCACCAGTGCCCAAGGCCCAATTTTTCTGCCCCTGTTTAACAGGGGCATGTAATTACAATTCTTGATCTAATAATTCACAGCAGGGCCCATTCATGCGCCCACCAAGAGTAACTGTGAGGGCTCACAGTGTTGTGGCAACACCAACATGTAAGAGGCAAATTTCAGCAGAGTATATACGGCAGGCCCCTACTTTCAAACATTCAACTTACAAACGACTCCTCCTTGCAAACGGAAGGATACAACAGGAAGTGAGAGGAAATCTACCCCTTGGAAGGAAAATTCTCTCCTGTAAGAGTTAATATGGGAAAAAAAGTGTCTCCTCTCCATTGATGCTTTATCACCAATTCTTGTTTCAATAAAAACCCCATATTTTCAAAAAACAGTTGTCATTGGGACGGAAAGTGAGGTGAAATGTTCTGAACAGGGGCACAGACAGCAAAACAAATGTTACCGGGGTGATAACCCTTCCCTATGTTTTCCAAAAAGCTTAAAAATAGATTTTTTGGCTGGAGCTACATTTAAACAATGTACCTGTTCAAAATTACAAACAGATTCTACATAAGAACAAACCTACAGTCCCTGTCTTGTATGCACCGCCTGTATACGGCTGTTCAGAGTATATAGGGCCTTTTTTATTTTGTGTGCGGGGTTCCCCTTAATATCCATACAAGACCCAAAGGGGCTGGTAATGGGCTGGGGTGGGGGGGGGGGTGTGATGGGGTAGCTATGCCATTTTTCTTAAAGATTTTCATCCATATTACCGGGACCAGACATTACACCCACCAGGTACAATATTTAAAGGAATATTTGACTTTTTTTTTCACTTTATGCATCATTAAAATGACTGCTCTAGAAAAACGGCCGTTTTTAAAACTTCTTTTTGCATTGATACATGTCCCCTGGTGCAGAACCCGGGTTCCCAAACCCTTTTTAGGACAATAACATGCATAATAGTCGTTATAATTAGCACTTTCGAACGTTCGCATCCATTGTATTTAATAGGGTTCTAACGTTCGTGCGAACTTTCGGTCCGTTCGCGGGTTCTGGTGCTCGGCTCATCACTAATCCCTAGCCCTATGTGCTATCTATATATAATACGCTCTTCAAAATGTGCTTTAAAATGCATGGTTTTCCCTTTCATGAACAAGAAAATAATGATGTTGGGCTGGTATAATAATGCTATGGGGCTGGTATGAATATCCCAGGGCTGGTTTTTATTCCCAGTCCGGCCCTGTATGTAATATTCTAATTTTCTGAGATACAGAATCTTCGGGTGTCACTCGCTGTAAGCCATAAAAGCCTTAAAAGAAAGAAATGCTTGAAATATATCACTCTGTGTGTAACACATCTATATAAAATATCCGAGTTTCACTTTTTGAATTGATTTACTGAAATAAATTAACTTTTTGATGATATTCTAATTTTATGAGATGCACCTGTATGTACATTCATGCAGTGCAAAAATGTACATAGGTCCTTGGACGTTTGATTCACTTTAAATAATTATTATTTATATAGGGGGCGCACAGTGGTGTAGTGGTTAGCACTTTCACCTAGCAGCAAAAGGGTTTGCGGGTTCGAATCCCGACCACAACACCATCTGCCTGGAGTTTGCATGTTCTTCCTGTGTCTGCGTGGGTTTCCTCCGGGTACTCCGGTTTCCTCCCGCACTCCAAAGACATGCTGGTAGGTTAACCACTTGCCGACCATGCCATTGCTGAAAGACGGCTGCAGCGCGGTCATGTTATTCTGGGTGGACGTCCTCCCAGAATCTTGCTCGGGCGCACTCCCAGAAATATCCGTGACCGCTAATCGCGGCCGTTTACCACGTGATCGCTCCGTCAAATGACGGAGCGATCACTTGTAAACAAACCGGTGTCATGTGATGACGCCGGTTTCCTCTCTGATCGGTACAGTGTGAGAGGGGAGAGAGCGGATGGCAGCAGCGCTGTGGGCTGGATGTGTAGTGCCCACAGCGCTGCTCTGTGACAATTGAAGTCACAGATCCATCCATCCATCCCTGCTCAGCCATTCCTGAAATACTCGGCAATACCCCGCCATACTCTGCAATGCCCTGCTCATATTCTGCCATACCCAGCCCCCCCCCCCCTCCCGCCACCCTCCGGTGCCTCTACCGACTCACCACTACGGTCGAATCCAGGATCATTTTTTATTGTTTTCAGGCTTCCCAGCCTAGAGGTGAGATGTGGGGTCCTATTGACCTCCATATCTCGCTGTAAAGAGGACCTGTCATGCCATATTCCTATTACAAGAGATGTTTACATTCCTTGTAATAGGAATAAAGTGATCAAAACATTTATTTTTGGGGAAAAAAAGTGTCAAACTAAAATAAATAAAGTAAAATAACCCAAATTTTTTTTTCTTTTTCTTTAAAGCGCCCCTGCCCCCGTGAGCTTGCATGCAGAAGCGAACGCATACGTAAGTCCCGCCCACGTATGAAAACAGTGTTCAAACCACACATGTGAGGTATCGCTACGAAAGTTAAAGCGAGAGCAATAATTTTGGCCCTAGACCTCCTCTATAACTCAAAACATGTAACCAGTAAAAAAATTAAAAGCGTCGCCTATGGGGATTTTTAAGTAGCGAAGTTTGGCGCCATTCCACGAGCGTGTGCAATTTTGAAGGATGACATGTTAGGTATCTATTTACTCGGCGTAACTTCATCTTTCACATTATGCAAAAACATTTGGCTAACTTTACCGTTTTGTTTTTTTTAAAGCACAAAACTGTTTTTTTTTCCCCAAAAAACGCATTCGAAAAATTGCTGCGCAAATACCGTGTGAGATAAAAAGTTGCAACAACCGCCATTGCATTCTCTAGGGTCTTTGCTAAAAAAACATATATAATGTTTTGGGGTTCTATGTAATTTTCTAGCAAACAAATGATGATTTTTACATGTAGGAGAGAAAATGTCAGAATTGGCCTGGGTGCTCCAGAACGCCTGAAGGTGCTCCCCGCATGTTGGGCCTCTGTATGTGGCCACGCTGTGTAAAAGTCTCACACATGTGGTATCGCCATACTCGGGAGTAATAGCAGAATGTGTTTTGGGGTGTAATTTGTGGTATGCATATGCTGTGTGTGAGAAATAATCTGCTAATATGACAATGTAGTGAAAAAAAGAAAAAAAAAATCTTGATATTGCAAAGAATTGTGATAAAAAATGACAACTTCAAAAAACTCACAATGCCTCTTTCTAAATACCTTGGAATGTCTTCTTTCCAAAAAGGGGTCATTTGGGGGGTATTTGTACTTTTCTGGCATGTTAGGGTCTCAAGAAATGAGATAGGCCGTCAGTACTTCAGGTGTGATCAATTTTCAGATATTGGCACCATAGCTTGTGGACTCTATAACTT
This sequence comes from Rana muscosa, assembly GCA_029206835.1. Classification (NCBI taxonomy): domain Eukaryota; kingdom Metazoa; phylum Chordata; class Amphibia; order Anura; family Ranidae; genus Rana; species Rana muscosa. Next base: position 416,349,355 of record CM055118.1, read on the forward strand.
TCACAAAGACCAAATAATATCCACCAATTTGTACTTATTTTTACCAAAGATATGTAGCAGTATAAATTTTGGCCAAAATTTATGAAGAAAAATTACTAATTTGCTAAATTTTATAACAGAAACTAAGAAAAATTCATTTTTTTTTACAAAATTTTCAGTCTTTTTTCTTTTATAGCGCAAAAAATAAAAAACCCAACGGTGATTAAATACCACCAAAAGAAAGTTATTTTTGTGTGAAAAAAAGGACAAAAATTTCATATGGGTACAGTGTTGTATGACAAGTAATTGTCATTCAAAATGTGTGAGCACCGAAAGCTGAAAATTGGTCTGGTTAGGAAGGGGGTCTAAGTGCCCAGTGGTCAAGTGGTTAATTGGATCTTGTCCAAATTGGCCCAGTATATATGTGTAGCGGGATCTTCTTTAAGGCCCCTGGACCACGTTACCCAGAACCCCGTTTGGCACCCAGGGTGCATTGGGCCGCCGCAGAGACTCATGGGTTGGGCTATATAAGAAGAGGGCGAGGCTAGGCTCGGCCTCTTTGGACACTGCGCTGCAAGCAATAGGACTCCCTGTGCGGATCCGCTGTTGTGTAAGGCCTGAAGCCTGGGCCTTGCATATCGACCAAAGAGCCTTCCACCCCACTGCGGAGCCTGGGTGGCATCTGTTCCTGCTCAAGTTTGCTGACGTCAGTTGGACCGGAGACCCGGCCGTTGGAGACACTGTGTGTGGATACACAGTGGTGGAAGCCCGGACTGGGATCGCATCCAGAGTGGTGAGCGAGCACTTGCTCACTTCATTACCTATTTACTTTGTTGGGCCTAGTGACTGCCTTGGCCCACCCTGTTATTTACTACCCCTTGGATTACAAATATTGTTTCCTAAAAGTGCACCACCGTTCAAGTTGCATGCAAAGAATTGTTCTCATCAGGGACTGAGTTTTTATCTGAGTCAGGCCTGACCAAGGGGGGTTACAACTTTGTTGCTGCGCCATATTGCACATAGGGAAAGAAGATAGTTGCACGTGGCGGGTGATCACTCTGCACTACCGTTGATGAATATGTTTATTGCTGCAGGGCTCTACATGTTTACTATGTGATGTGTTTAACTTTGAATCCTTATACCAAAGTAAATCCAGTTATATTTTATCACATTGGTATTAGTGTCATCTTTGCAGATAGTAGTTATCTATCAATACTGCCAGATTGTGTATAATCAGGTATAGACCGTTATGAGGTAACAATCCCTAGACTAACTGTGCCAGTGTGGGTTGAGTAGATTGCCGGGGGTTGGCGGTGCTGTATACAGGGCCCAAAACAAAACTCAGCGGCTCTCTTAACTGGGGGTAGCGCTACATATGTATATATGTGTGTACGACTGTGTGTCCCAAGCATGTCGAGATCCTACAGGGTAAAATGACCGCACCAGCCAAGCTGCAAAAAGCGCCTAGAGGCAATTCAGTTTGCATGTGTAGCCCTATACAATTCATTCATTCATTCATTATATTATGTCTGCAGAAATGCATGAAGGGAAAATGGAAATAAATTGGATAAAATAAAGAATATTTGCTCCCTAGAGACATGCCTGTGCAAGGTCTTCTGGGTAATGATCTTCAATGAATTGACAGGATGACATTAGCTTTATATAGAGTTTTTTTTAAATCTTGGGCTTCTTTGTAACAATGTAAGAGGAGGAAGGTATCACTGCCATCATATCATTCATCTGCTCTTCCTACGATCATTCACCCACAAGGTTATGTGATGGTGAGCAGGCAATGCTCGGTACAAGAGGGCCGATGATGAGAATGACTTCTAGTGGGGTGTCATTGGGACTATGAGGAGGTGAAGGACAAGGCTAGGTGCCTGCAGAGTATGCAGCGATGGCCTTGCCCATGGGAAGAAGTGCTCTTGGGATTGGCGTATGCTTTCGCTTAATGCTGGTATTTCCTGTCCTCAGCCTGCATGTCAGGAGCAGGAAGGAGCACGGTCTGCAGAGCATTGCAGGGTGGCAGAGGCTGCCCAGCCTTTGATCCCAGCCTCACATACCAGACGAAGCTGTGTTGGGTTTGGGGATTTGCTGGGATGAGCAAGTGATTATTCCTCCTGGAAATTGCGCTGCCACTGACATTCCTGTGTGTCGGGGCCTAAATCCATCCATTCAGAGCTAATAAAACAAGAGCAGAAGTCTGGAATGGAATGAGAGAGAGAAGAGACAGGAGTAGCAAGAGCAGAGGCCAGCAAAGAGCATCTGTCACCGGGCGGTCCCCTAGACATGACTCCAGTATATCCCTAGTCTTTGTACCCCCAGAACGTGTCAATTTATAGGTATTTTCCTTCAATACGAATATCACCTGTCAATTTGAAAAAGGTTTTCATCGTGGTGCTCCATATTTATCATGGTGCCTACGTCTCCCCAAACATTTTTTAATTGTCTTAATGTTTTAATCCCTTAACGACCGCTCAGGGTATATATACGTCGGCAGAATGGCACGTACAGGCACAATCACATACCTGTACGTGGCCCTTTAACTGCCTGCCGTGTGGTCGCGCGCGCGCGCCGGCACGCTCGCGACCCTGCAGTCATCCCCGTGAGTTGGACCGCGGGTCCCGCGAACTCGATCGCCGCGGGGATCCCCGCGATCGTCTCACGGAGGGATGGAGCGGGGAGATGTTAGTGCAAACACAACATCTTCCCGCTCGCCTACTGACACTGTCAGCGATCTCCGTTCTGTGTAATCAGAGCGGAGATCGGTGACGTGTCACTCGTAGCCACGCCCCCTAACAGTGAGAATCACTCCCTTAGGCACACTTAACCCCTTCAGCGCCCCTAGTGGTTAACCCCTTCACTGCCAGTGTCATTTTTACAGTAATCGGTGCATTTTTATAGCACTGATCGCTGTAAAAATGACAATGGTCCCAAAAACGTGTCAAAAGTGTCCGATGTGTCCGCCATAATGTCGCAGTCACGAAAAAAATCGCTGATCGCCGCCATTACTAGTAAAAAAAAATGATAAAAATGCCATAAAGCTACCCCCTATTTTGTAAACGCTATAACTTTTGCGCAAACCAATCAATAAACGGCAATTGCGATTTTTTTTTTACCAAAAATATGTAGAAGAATACGTATCGGCCTAAACTGAGGAAAAAAAAATTTTTATATATTTTTTGGGGATATTTATTATAGCAAAAAGTAAAAAATATTGCATTTTTTTCAAAATTGTCGCTATTTTTTTGTTTATAGCACAAAAAATAAAAACCGCAGAGGTGATCAAATACCACCAAAAGAAAGCTCTATTTGTGAGAAAAAAAGGACGTCAATTTTGTTTGGGAGCCACGTCGTACGACCGCACAATTGTCAGTTAAAGCGACGCAGTGCCAAATCGCAAAAAGGGGCCTGGTCTTTATGCTGCATATTGGTCCGGGGCTTAAGTGGTTAAGTTTGATAAAAAATGTAGCCGCGCTAACCCAACCTGGAAGTAAAATAGCCCACATACAAATATGGTCATAGAGATAACCACAATGATACACCACCAAGTGTAATATGATCAATTAACTCAGTAAGTAAAATGTTAAACCACAATGTGCAAAATGTTCAATATTAAGTCCAATATGAATTGAAGATCAAACAGCAAAAAATCTTGAATAAATGAATGACATCGATATTAAATTCCACCACCAAGAAGTGGTGACACCGTAAGGATTGTGCGCTTACCACATGGCAAGCATATAGAGCTTGCGGCTGCAAACCCCAGCCAGGGCCTTTGACCAGATACTCGTGGTAGCGACAGCTTCGCAGGAGTGATGGAAGGAAGACTGAATGCTGGTAATGACTCGGGTACCGTGCATGGACACCGATGGTTACCGGGAATGAAAAAGGCTTACCATAGTGTAAATCCAATCAGGAAGACGATTTATTAAAGGTAAAAACACTTACATCAAAGTACATAAAAACAGCATGGATAGCAAATAGCCGGCTGGCTAGCGAACACCCGTCCGCTCTGACTTCAAACGCGATGACGTCAGCACATCAACTCCTCCCGACACGCTTTTCGTCATAAAATCACGTCGTCTGGGGCATCGACTGACGCATCGCGTTATATAGAGAACTAACTAAACCAAGCCTCGGTCTGAGTCAAAGCCAGAAATTCCAACATAGGAACTGAAGTCTTTGATAAGCTCAATCGGAACTGGATTTTAGCTAAAAAAACAACCAAAAAAAAAACAGTATGGCTCAACTGAAATCTAGGGAATAGAGGATAAGAACTTAAAAATGTTTCTAAATTTGATTTGATCACCTACAACTAATATATACCGTAAATAAAACTGAATAAATTCTCCCTTGGATAGAAATTACTCCATCTAGTGGTGAAACATGAGAGGGTCATAAGACATCTCTCTAAAAAAAAACTAATACAATAATCATGACCGTAGATCAACAAGACTCATATATTATTGCAAATAATATTCATAATAAGAATTAAAATAAACCATAACCCATTACTAATTGAGTGTGAGTAGCTAAGTAAAAAATAAGCTTGATGATAGACATTTTTAGATGTTAAACCTAAAATGTATTATTAAAATAATCTCTCATTATAGGCCAGACTCACACTGGGCCTACCCAAAGGATGAATTAAATGCAGGCAAAATTGTCAGAAAAAAATATGATCTCTGTAGATGAAACTACAGTGAGCAGAATACTAAATAATTAATGAAAATTTTTTGAAAAAGGTGTCAAAAAGGTGAAATACTGAATGTTATCACCCCCCACCCCACCATGGAGGGTAAACATGTTGGAATTAAACCAACTAAGGCTCAGATCAAGTTTACATCTGATATAAACACACATAAAAGAATACATATAAAATGAAAAAAAACGTTAAAATTAATCAAACTAGGAATTGTCAATAAATGCGTTAACATCAACGTCTATGTTAAGACCGAAAGGTGTATAGCATTTTATTTTGTGGTTCCACAACATTTCGAGCCTAGAGATGCTCACCTCGGCAGTGTGGGCGATACTTATCAATCCCCAAGAAAATAGTCTTGGAGGGGTCTTTGTTGTGAGCCAAGAGGTAATGTTTAGAGACTGAGTGCTTAGGGAAGCTTGCTTTAATATTGGAGATATGCTCATTGAGTCTCACAGAGAGGGGTCTTTTGGTCCTGCCAACGTACTGAAGCCCACAAGGGCATTGGAGCAAATAGACAACCCCCTCTGTGGAACAAGTGATAAAGGGTTCAATCTCATATTCCAACGATGTACTTGTAGAGATGAACTTATGGGTGCGTCTGTGTGTGCATACATTAAGGGAGCACACCCGGCATCTTCTACATTGGTAGAAGTCTGTGAAAGTATCGAAGAAGCCCCTTCTGATCGGTGGAGGATCTAAAACGTTCAGAGCTAGTCGATCTTAGAACGAAGACGCCCCCTCTATAAATCACCTGAGGTCTCTCTGGTAGCACAGATCCCAAAATAAGGTCATTTGCCAAAATGTGCCAATGTTTTTTAATCAAATTTTTTATACTATTGTGTTGCACAGAGTATGTTGTTAAAAAGAGGACTACAAAAGTATTCTCATTATCAGATGGCTTGGTTTTTAGAAGATCTGCTCTATCTCTGTTTTTGACTTGTTGTCAAGAGTTGTCATAAGAGAGTCTCTAACATATCCCTTTTCCTCAAACCTTTCAGTCAAGATGGCTGCCTGCTCCAAAAATTCTTCAGTGTTAGTACAATTGCGCTTGATGCGCAAGTATTGACTCTTTGGGACAGACCTTAACCAAGACTGATGATGACAACTGTCAACAGGTATATATGAGTTGCGGTCTGTACTTTTGAAGTGAGTGGAGGTGATAAAATGATCTTGAGATTTGGAAATCTTAAGGTCCAGCATAATATATGAGCCTTGTTGATCTACGGTCATGAGTATCGTATTCGTTTGTGTAGCATAATTTTGAATTCTGGTGAAGACACCAGTGATGTATAGTTCCCTGCGGCCCAGCAGGTGGCGCTGTCACTTTGTGCCGGGGTTGAACCATCGCTGCAGTGCCGTACCCTTGTGGCCTCTCGCAGCGGTTGTACGGCGGGGCGGGGAACCCGCCGTGCATCCTGGGAGAGGGTATAAAGGGGCCGGACATCTTCGCCACGAGGTTCGAGTCCCAGGCACCTTCAGCCTGAGGGCTGCTGCTCGCGGTTGGGGTCCAGGCGGCCTAGGCCTGGACACCGGGAGTTCGTGTTCCATCCCAGACACCTTCAGTCTGGGGTGAGGTACTCATCCGGAGGCCTGGGGCCCAGTACCTTCCGCTGGGTCCCGCGAGGGAGGGATTGTCCTAGGGGGCCCGGGAGTGGGGCACCCGAATCCAGTGGCGTAAGGGACCGGAGGAGGGACTCATCCGAAGACCTGGTGCAGCAGATTGCCAGTGCCGGATGAACCTCTAGAGACTGCCCGGAGGGATATCTTCCCAAACAGGGGCCAAGTTCAGAGAGGAAGGTGGTTCATGTTCTATGACCGGTGGCAGCGGTCCAGCTATTCAACTCAGGTCAGTGGCAGAGGCCTGCTATTAGGCCTGTGGCAGGGGCCTCAACGGTTCATCCGGTTGGTGGCAGCGACCAAAACTCACGGTCGGTGGCAGAGACCGTGCGCCAGGCCTATTCGCTAGCAAAGGAATAGGAGAGTTCAGTTGTGCCTGGGCCTACTCGTACCCACACCCCTGTTTGTCTGTTCATTACTGAAAGTTCAACTGATTGTGTTCACCCTGCATGAAAAGGAATAAAGGAGTGTTGGACTTTCGATTGGTGTGGGGCTCTATGTTATTGGCAGACACATCTCCACAGAACAACTAAGGCTTCGTATGCAGTGAACAGACCCGGAGGTAATTCAAGTAACTCTGCTCAACCCTCATACACATACGAGGGGAGAGCTTGGCGTAGTGTTCCTGCACTCTCCTCTCTCAGGTACCCCTAGACACAAGCCATTCACAATAGGCGAGAGGGGGAGTGAGGCTCCGCTACATTTGTTTTTTTAGAGATGTCTTATGACCCTCTTATGTTTCACCACTAGATGGAGTCATTTCTATCCAAGGGAGAATTTAATTCCGTTTCTTTTATATATTAGTTGTAGGTGATCAAATCAATTTTATAAACATTTTTAAGTTCTCATCCTCTATTCCCTAGATTTCAGTTGAGCTATACAGTTTTTTGGGGGTTTTTTAGCTAACATCCAGTTCCGATTGAGCTTATCAAGTTCCCCGGTTCCTATGTTGGAATTTCTGGCTTTGACTAAGACCGAGGCTTGGTTTAGTTAGTTCTCTATATAACGCGATGCATCTGTGCGTCGCCCGTGCCCCAGACGGCATCATTTTATGACGAAACGTGCGTCGGGAGGAGTTGACATGCTGACGTCATCGCGTTTGAAGTCAGAGCGGACGGGCGTTCGCTAACCGGCCGGCTATTTGCTATGCATGCTGTATTTATCTACTTTGATGTAAGTGTTTTTACCTTTAATAAATCGTCTTCCTAATTGGATTTACACTATGGTGAGTCTTTTTCGTTCCCGGTAACCATCGGTGTCCATGCACGGTACCCGAGTCATTGCCAGCATTCAGTCTTCCTTCCATCACTCCTGTGAAGCTGTCGCTACCACGACTATCTGGTCAAAGGCCCTGGCTGGGGTTTGCAGCCGCAAGCTCTATATGCTTGCCATGTGGTAAGCGTGCAATCCTTACGGTGTCACCACTTCTTGGTGGTGGAATTTAATATCGATGTCACTCATTTATTCAAGATTCTTTGCTGTTTGATCTTCAATTCATATTGGACTTAATATTGAACATTTTGCACATTGTGGTTTAACATTTTACTTACTGAGTTAATTGATCATATTACACTTGGTGGTGTATCATTGTGGTTATCTCTATGACCATATTTGTATGTGGGCTATTTTACTTTCAGGTTGGGTTAGCGCGGCTACATTTTTTTATCATTGTTATTGGTGTGTATTTTCACTTTCTAACTCCTGCATAGTTTAGGTATTCCAATTTTTCATTAGCGCGGTATTTTTCTTTCCTATTAATGTTTTATGTTTGTTGGAAAGCTTAGCAGATTTATATTATGGGTTGTGGACCTGCCCTAGGATAAAGCACCTTTGAAGAATACTTTCCAGATATGTCACTGACCATTTGGAGACCCATCTCTGCTTCTACCCATGATGGACACTTTTTGGTGCTTGTCAATTTATAGGTATTTTCCTTCAATACAACTATCATCTGTCAATTTGAAAAGGGTTTTCACCATGATCACCACCTTTGCTTGCAGGGAAATGATGCTCCGCATTTATCATGGTGCCTACATCTCTCCACATAAGCCTTACCCAATGGTCTGGAACACAACTAACGCTTTTCAATTTGAAAAAAGGTTTTCAGCTCACGGCATTATCTCAGCGCTCTATCCCTCCTTGAACGCGGGTGGCCCGTCCACGTCTCTTCCCTGTGTCACCCGGTGGGTAAAGCCACCCCCATGGACCTGGGGCCCTGGAGTGAGGTCTGGTTCAGCGTAGCTCAATGTTCCTTCAATACGGCCACTATAGGCTATACATTTATTTATTTTTGGTAGTGGGTTCCGGCCCGTATCGCACATTCTTACCCATCTTACAATGATAGGTGTTTTGGGGGCTGTGGCCAACACGAAAATTAGATCCACACCTGGTGTCTTCGGTCTTCTATGGACCCTCTTCCATATACCTTTCCACAAAGATGCTATATAGGCCCTTCCCCATTGTCCAATCCCGGGACTCTTCTCCTATTAGCAGAAATTGGCCACATTTATAGCTGATAAGCCAGGGCTTGGAAAAAACCCTAAGTCAGGTTTGCAGAGGTAATTTTAGCTGCTGCTAACAAAGCAAACAAAATATTGGCATACATTAAAAAGGGGATTAACTCCAGAGATAAAGCGATAATTCTCCCGCTCTACAAGACTCTGTGTCAGGGAAATAGCCGAAGAAGGACTGGCAATTCTGCCCAAGACAATCATGGCCGCCATGGTGCACAGCATGACTAAGGTGGGCGGTACTTCCTCCTTGTAACCTGAACAGATCACATGACTAACTTCCTGGTCTATTTAAGCCTGCTGCTGGAGCTGCTCATTGCTGGATTATCTCTTCAGTCTCCTGTGTACCTTGACCTTGTCTCCTGATCCGTGCTTATCCGTTGTGACCCGGCTTGCCTTGACCTCGCTTCCTGATCTCCTGTGTTTGACCCTCTGCCTGCTTCTGGACTCTGCTTCTGCTTCCTGACCACCCGGCTTGACTCTCGGCTTGTACCTGGACCCTGCACGTGTATGACCTTGGCTCGCCCCTGTATATGCTCTGGACTGATCTCCTGTGTTTGACCCCCGGCCTGGCTTCCGATATCTCCGTTCATCTGAAAATAACAAGCTCAGTTCTGCCTGCCTCCACCATCCCTCAGTGGCTGAGCTCATCAGACTGCAAGCAAGCACCTGGCCAACCGTGCTTCTGTGGGCACCGCGCTCCCTGTTCCCAACTCCAGGGTTGCGCTGCACTCAGCCGCAAGGGGAGCCCTCTTAGCATCTCGATCTCCATACTCGTTCCTGACACTCTGGTCCGGCCGCACCTGGAGTATGCTGTCCAATTCTGGGCACCAGTCCTCAGAAAGTATGTACTGGAAATGGAGCGAGTACAAAGAAGGGCAACAAAGCTAATAAAGGGTCTGGAGGACATTAGTTATGAAGAAAGGTTGGGAGCACTGAACTTATTCTCTCTGGAGAAGAGACGCTTGAGAGGGGATATGATTTCAATTTACAAATACCGTACTGGTGACCCCACAATAGAGAGAATTTTTTTTTGCGGAAGGTAGTTTAACTACTTCCCACCCGGCCACTGTACATATACATATTCCTCCTTCTGAGTGGACATTCAGGAGCGTCCCTCGGAAGGAGGGGGATCGCGCGTGTGCCCGCGCAGAGGCGCGATCCCGATACGCTCGTGACACCCGGACAAGGCGCATCTCGGATCGGCAGGAGGGCTCTGTGATTGGCCCTCTTGATCACATGATGCCTGTGTCCAATCACAGCCTTCATGTGATGTAAATAGAGAGCTGCTAGGCGATCGGCTCGCCTCTCCTCACACAGAAGTTGTCAGTGAGGAGAGGAGAGCAGATCACTGCAGCCGGCCCGTGATCAGTGAGTATGAGCTGTTTTTTACAGCTTTTTAAACACTGATCACCGGCCCAGTGTCCCCACACATGTCCCCACACATGTCCTCACACAATGTAAACACACAAGTCCCCAAAATAGTGTCCCCACACAGTAAAAACACCTGTCCCCCACATATGTAACAGTAAAATCACATGTCCCAATGATCATCTGCACACATATGTCCGTGATCACACAAACCAATTATTTTACACTTAACGGGATTTTGTTTACCAAAGACATGTAGCAGAATACATTTTGGCTGCAATTTATGACAAAATTCGAATTTAATGGATTTCTTTTAAAATAGAAAGAAGAAAATATTGTTTTTTTTTTCAAATTTTCGCTCTTTTTTTCACTTATATCGCTAAAAATAAAAAAAGGAGTCGTGAATAAATACCTGTTTAAAAAGGAAGAAAAAATACTCGCACTACCTAACTCTTCCTATCTCGGCGCTATGGCACAACAAGTAATATAGATAACAGAATAAAAATATATATATATATATGTAGCGGCCTCACCCCTCTCCCTTGCTTTATCGGTTATATGGCTGTTGTCTAGGGGTACCTGGTAGAGAGAGATGATACACACCACGGCCCATGTCCTCCGTAACTAAGAGGTGAAGGCCAGAAGATTGGGCTTTTGTGTAGGTGTTCTAGAGCCAAGTCCAGTCCTTCGTCCCTGACTCCTTTGCTTAGTAACCCAAGTTCCACACAGTGAATAGGTACAACTCAGTTTTATTCTTCTTGCCAAGCAATAAAACAATCTTTCTCCTTTGGAAAATGGGGACAGATCGAGGCACAATCCTTTCCCTTCTTGCTGCTGCCCACTGTGCTGTCACCAGTGGTGAATAGTCACTGCCACTGACTAGGTGATATAGAAAGTGAATTACCTTCGCTCACTTTGCCCCTGTCAGAGGAAGAAATCCGTCTAAGGGAGAAATGGAGGCCTCTCCGTCACCAGCGATGCCGCGCCGGGCTCTTCTGAGAAGTTACTGCGCACCAGTCCTCACGAACTCAGACACGGGCACCCAAGGAGTTAGGGTCCCCTCGGATTCCTCCACCCTCGCGGAACTCAGTCGAAGGTACTGAGCCCCAGGCATCCGCCATAGTACCTCACCCCAGGCTAAAGGTGCCTGAGATGGACTCCATCTCCGCTCCGGCTAGGCCAAGGGCGCCTAGGCCCGGAACACCAGAACGCCAGCACCCAAGCTGAAAGGTGCCTGGGTGCGGCCGCGTCCTCCAACTCTCTCCCCCCCAAGGTCAGGGCGTCTGCCCCTTTTATGACCTCTCCCTTTGCGTCACAGCGGGTTCCCCGCCCCACTGTACCAGCTCCAGGGGAGGACAAAAAGGCACAGTTTGCGGTGTGAGTTCAGCTCCGGCCCAAGGCAACAACGCCACCTGTAGGCCCCAAGGAACCTCACACCACCAGAGTCCTCACATAAATTCAAACACCCGCTACATATATATATATATATATATATATATATATATATACCACAATGGACAAACTTGTCCATCAGCAGCCACTTAAAAAGTATAAAATTATAAACAAATGATGTATAATAAAAACTGTGTACAGTAAAATATGTATGCATCAAAGCGGCGCTATTAATCAGTTACCCAAAACTGACGAATTGATATATGCACATCACCATACACATATGAAAACAGTAAAAGACACAAAGATCAGTGGTTGATAATAGAAAAGAGTCTCTGGTGGAAAAAGATGGTAGACGGAGAAACTTGTAAGTGATAAGTACACCTTTCACCGAAATTCCTTCACACCTGTGCTCCACACACCCCTTATGCCCTGTACACACGGTCGGTTTTTCCGATGAAAAAAGTCACAAACGATTGTGTGTGGGCCCCATCAGACTTGTTTCCAAAAAACGATAGGAAATTCCGATCGTCTGTGTGGAACTCCATCGGAGAAAAATCCACGCATGCTCAGACTAAATTACAAGACGGGAGCGCTCGTTCTGGTAAAACTAGCGTTCGTAATGGAGAAAGCACATTCGTCACGCTGTAACGGACTGAAAAGCACGGAGAATGAAAAGCACGAATCGGCTCTCGCCAAACTTTTACTAACACAAGATCAGCAAAAGCACCCCAAAGGGTGGCGCCATTGAATTTGAACTTCCCATTTATAGTGCCATCGTACGTGTTGTACGTCACGGCGTTTTGGACTGTCGGAATTTTGTCTGATCGTGTGTAGGCAAGAGTGATGAAAGTCAGCTTCATCGGAATTCAGACGGAAAATTCCATCGGATTTTATTCCATCGGAAATCCGATCGTGTGTACAGGGCATAAGGGGTTTAAACTCACCACGACGATGAGAAAAGTATGCCTCAAGGATATCCCACCGCCTGCTTGATCTCAGTTTTACAGAAACCTTGGCATAATTATCTTAGGCTGGGTTCTCACGAGTCCGGTGCAAATTGCAGCTCCGGTTTCCACACGATTCACTTCTGCCTTCTACCGCCAGTTGCTGGATGGCCAATATCCACCACTAGTTCTTAAAGTACAGACACGGTGGCAAGCTGATTTTCCACATATTAATAGTAGTATCGCTGGACCCCGGAGAGGAGATCACCCATCGCAGGATACCGAGAGTGGATTACCACCGCTAGAATCTTTTTTTTATTTTTTTTATTTTTAATAAAGGACTTTCCCAACTGTGTCTGTGTTTTTTTTTTGTTTTTTTTTTACACTTTCTTTGTGAAATGGTAGGGGTAAAATGTACCCCTTACCAATTCACATAGGGGGGGCGGGATCTGGGGGTCTCCTTTGTTAAAGGGATCTTCCAGATTCCGATAAGCCCCCCGCTTGCAGACCCCCACAACCACCAGGCAAGGGTTGTGGGGATGAGGCCCTTGTCCCCATCAACATGGGGACATGGTACTTTGAGGGGTCACAGGCCCCCAAAGCATCCTCCCCATGTTGAGGGCATGTGGCCTGGTGCGGTTCAGGAGGAGGGGGGGCTCTCTCGTCCCCCGCTCTTTTCCTGCGGCCTGCCAGGTTGCGTGCTCAGATAAAGGGTCTGGTATGGATTTTTGGGGGGAACTCCACGCCATTTTTTTTTTAATTTGACGTGGAGTTCCCCTTAAAATCCATACCAGACCTGAAGAGTCTGGTATGGATATTTGGGGGGAACCCCACGTCATTTTTTTTAAAATTTGACGCAGGGTTCCCCTTAATATCCATACCAGACCTGAAGGGCCTGATAATTGAATTTGGGGGGACCCCCACATATTTTAAAATTTTTTTTATCAATGACTTTTCTCTGTATTGCCGGGAGCCGACAATTCATTAATAGCCGCGAGTGAGTTTTAAATGACATTTTTTTCCTTCAGAAATTACATTTTGTGCAGGGACAGTTCTAAGCATGGGAAACATGCGCTACTTTACAGGCATACTATACACACCCCCAGGTACGAAATTTAAAGGAATATTTCACTTTTATTGGTTCACTTTAAGCATTATTGAAATCACTGCTCCCGAAAAAACGGCATTGATACATGTCCCCTGGGGCAGGACCCGGGTCCCCAAACACTTTTTATGACAATAACTTGCATATAAGCCTTTAAAATGAGAACTTGAGATTTCTCCCATAGACTTTTTTCGAATTTGCCGCGAACACCCCAAATTGTTCGCTGTTCGGCGAACGGGCGAACAGGCAATGTTCGACTCGAACTCGAAGCTCATCCCTAATTAGGAACTCACGTTTTTTCTTTTCCTAGCTCACAGAACTGCGATGTTTGTGTTCACACACACACGTCTCTGTTCTGCCCCTCGTGCCCAAAGATCGATCGCGACTGCTGATCACGAGCTTCGGCGCCCCAGCGATGCAGCGGGTGGGCGCGCGAGCACCTGCTAGCCCTCTTAAAGCGGCCGACGTACAGCTACGACGGTTCGCCCAGCGGAGCCAACCTAACTGCGGCGGCTGGTCCGCAAGCAGTTAATTGCAAAATATATTTATAGTTCATAAAAAGAAAAATGGCTGTGCGCCGCTAAAGTGTTCGGGTTTGACTTGGAAAAAAAAGGTGGCAACCCTGTTTCTACGACCCCCAGAAAAATGATATTTCAGTCAGTGGGAATCCGGAACATCAAGGTGGCTTTTCCCATAGTTGCGGAACACAGAGGATTGAACTTTCACACATCTGTCACAGAGCATCCCATCCACATGAGCGAGCGTTGTTTAATTTGTGCGCAATGTTATCTAAGCCGGCAAAGCTGAATGCAGAGTGATCTTTATAGAAACAACAAGTAGACTGTCTGCTATTAGATCACACATTCTCTGTGTGGGACACTCGTGTGCTCCACAAAACCAACCGACTTCCAACCATCTGCATCTTTCCTGCATAACGTTTTTGAAAATCACCAATCAGCATTGTGTGATAAAAAAAAAAAAATCCCCCCCGAGCATTTATAAATTATTATTAAAAAGAATAAAAAAAATATATGGCGTCCAATAAATCTCTGGGCAAGGAGCTGAACCTTCCATTGTATATCTCCAAAGCCTCGTACACACGGCCGGTTTTCTCAGCAGGGAAACTGCTGGGAGAGCTTTTTGCCGAGAAAACCGTGCGTGTGTATGGCTTCTCGACGGGAAAACTGCCGGGAATCCCGATGAGAAAAATAGAGAACCTGCTCTCTATTTTCTCGTTGGGATTCTCGTCGGCCTGTTTCCCGATGAGAAAACCGTAAATGTGTGTATTCTTACCTGTTCATCAGGGCCGCCATTAGGAATTTAGGGGCCCCTTACACAGCTTCAGGCATGGGCCCCCTGGAGCAGAGGAGAACCGGGGGGAATTGAGAAGCGGGGGGGGGGGGGGCTACCGCGAATTGAGAAGCAGGGGGCTGACGAAAACAAAAAACAAAAAAAAGGGGGGGTTGCCATCCGGGGCCCTGGGGACCTCTGGGCCCCTTACAAAAGAAAAAAAAATGTTTATAAAAAAAAAGGGGGGGTTGCCATCTGGGGCCATGAGGACCTCTGGGCCCCTTACAAAAAAATAAAAATAAATAAAATGTAAAAAAAATAAAACTTTTTTTTATTAAAAAAAAATTATAAAAAAAAAGGGGGGTTGCCATCAGGGGCCCTGGGGACTTCTGGGCCCCTTACAAAAAAAAAGTATAAATAAAAAAAAAGGGGGGGTTGCCATCCGGGCCCCTGGGGACCTCCGGGCCCCTTACAGGTGTACTGCCTGTACCCCCCTGATGGCGGCCCTGCTGTCCATGGTAAACCTGCGCATGCTCGAAAAGACTTCGACGCATGCGTGGTAGCATCCAAGGGTAGTGTAGGGTGTAGCAAGTTGGCGGCGACAGCATTGAACGTGACGAGCACCGGCTCGTTGTAGTCGATGACGTCACCGCGTTCTTGCCATTCAAAAGAACGGCGATTCTTTTGAATGGTGCGTGTGTACACAGGGCTTGGCAAGAAAAGCTTGCCGGGAATACCGTCGAGAAAACCAACGGGTTTTTTTTCGGCGGGATTCTCGCCCGTGTGTACAGGGCTTAAAGCCATCTCTAAATTTTGTATGGAGTAGGGAAGGGCAAAACCCCCTGGCAATGTGTTTTTTTTTTTGCCATCTGTGTACCATTGTGGAGATTTTAGGGCGCTAGTTCTAGAGACTCAAAACTTGAAAGATAAGCTGGTCACCAGTAGAATTCCCTTAGGTCCAGTTCACATCACATGCAGTCCACTGCGTATTTTTTTTTTTCTGCATCAAAAATGCATGGAAAGTCGGTTATATGGTTTTCAATGGCATAGTTCACACCAGTGCTTGCAGTTCCAGTTAGGGTCGCCACTTTTTCTTCAAGCCGAACCCGAACACTTTAGCGGCACACCGCAAATTTTTTATTTTTTTTAACCACTTCCCGCCCGGTCAATAGGAGATTGACGTCCGGGAAGTGGTTGTGTTATCCACACTGGACGTCTATTGACGTCCTGCAGGATAACAGCCGCCGCGCACCCCGGGGGGGGCGCGCATCGCGGCGATCGGTGGAGCGGTGCGTCAGTCTGACCCACCGCTACACTGATCTCGGTAAAGAGTCTCCGGCGGAGGCTTTTTACCACGTGATCAGCCGTGTCCAATCACGGCTGATCACGATGTAAACAGGAAGAGGCGTTAATCGGCTCTTCCTCACTCGCGTCTAAAAGGCGCGAGTAGAGGAGAGCCAATCGACGGCTCTCCTGACAGGGGGGGTTTGCGCTGATTGTTTATCAGCGCAGCCCCCCCTCGGATGCCCACACTGGACCACCAGGATGCCGCCCAGGACCACCAGGGAAGCCCCTAACATGTGGATGGCCAGGTAAGTCCCCCATGGCCATCCACGTGTATAAAAATATGCCTAACTTATGCCAGTCAGTGCCCACAAATGGGCACTGACTGGCATCATCTTGGTACAAATATTTTTTGTGATGCCCAGCAATGCCACCCACCAGAGTAATCAGTGGCACCCACCAGTGTCCATCAGTGCCACCTATCAGTGCCCATCCATGCCCACCTATCAGTGCCCTTCCGTGCCACCTATTAGTGCCACCCATAAGTATCCATCAGTGCCGTCTATGAGTGCCCATCAGTGCCGCATACCAGTGCCACCTATCAGTGCCGCATACCAGTGCCACCTATCAGTGCCCATCAATGCCCATCAGTGCCGCCTATCAGTGCCCATCAGTGCAGCCATATCAGTGCCCATCATTGAAGAAGAAAACATACTTATTTACCCAAATAATTTACAGAAACAAAGAAAAACTTAGTTTTTTATTTGTTGTGCAAAAAATAAAAATCTCAGAGGCGATCAAATACCACCGAAAGAAAGCTCTATTTGTGGGAACCAAATGATTAAAAAATTGTTTGGGTACAGTGTAGCATGACCGCGCAATTGTCATTCAAATTAGGACAGCGCTGAAAGCTGAAAATTGGCCTGGGCAGGAAGGTGTGTAAGTGCCTGGTATTGAAATGGTTAAATGTACACTATAGGATTGTAACAGACCTGGGACACGTTTGGGCGCTCCAAAGAGAATAGTAATGCTGTGCACATAGTGCCCCCTCACCCTCCTATCAGGCCCTGTTCTGAGCCACATTCCTATCTGAATATTGTGTCCGGGTTTCAGACAGACTTAAACCTGGACACATGGTTCAAAACCCGAACTTTCCGGATTAATCCTGGACAGGTGGCAACCCTAGTTCCAGTGCGTTCCAGTTCCAGAAACAAAAAGTAGAACATGCTGCATTTTACCTGCACTGCACTGTACTGGAACGCTGTAAAACGCATCAAAAGCGCGCTGGAATGCCAATTTAATTATTGTTATTATTTTTTATTTTTTTTTATTGCATTTTTGTATAAATATGAGATGTGAGGTCTTTTTGACCCCCAGATCTCATATTTAAGAGGACCTGTTTTTTTAAAAGAACAGTGTAAAAATAAAAAATAAAAGGAAAAATAAATACGATTTTTATTTTATTTTTTTAAACACGCCCCGTCCCGCCGAGCTCGTGTGCAGAAGTGAACGCATACGTGAGCAGCGCCCGCTGTTTAAACGCTGTTCAAACCACACATGTGAGGTATCGCCGCGATCGGTAGAGCGAGAGAAATAATTCTAGCCCTAGACCTCCTCTGTAACTCAAAACATGCAACCTGTAGAATTTTTTTAAACGTCGCCTATGGAGATTTTTAAGGGTAAAAGTGTGTCGCCATTCCACGAGCGGGCGCAACTTTGAAGCGTGACATGTTGGACATCAATTTACTCGGCGTAACATTATCTTTCACAATATAAAAAAAAATTGGGCTAACTTTAGTGTTATCTTAATACTTATTTTTTAAATAAAACGCATCAAAAACGCACTGGAACGCACCGGAACACACATAAATGCACCAAAAACGCACTGGAACACACTCGTCCTTATCTAAGGGCCAGTTCACACCATAGAAACGCTATCCGGATGCGTTCCAGGTGCTTTTTTGCAACCGCGTTTTTGCCACGTTTTTGATGCGTTCCAGAGCGTTTTTGGTACGTTTTTAATGCAGTCCAGTGCTTTTTTTTTCACCCCTCTTTTTAATTAACCTTAGATAAGGACAAGTGTGTTCCAGTGCGTTTTTGGTGCGTTTTACAGCGTTCCAGTACAGTACAGTGCAGGTAAAAAGCAGCACGGTCTACTTTTTCTTCTGGAACTGGAACGCACTGGAACTGCAAGCAATGGTGTGAACTATGCCATTGAAATCCATCTAACCTACTTTCCAATGCGTTTTTGATGCAGAAAAAAAACGCACTGGTCTGCATGTGGTGTGAACTAGCCCTAAGGTTAATAAAAAAGAGGAGTGAAAAAAGCAATGGATTGTATTAAAAACGTACCAAAAACGCACTGGAACGCATCAAAAACGCGTCAAAAACGCGCATGCAAAAAAGCACCTGGAACGCATCCGGATTGCGTTTCTATGGTGTGAACCGGCCCTTAGAAAGGATTGAAAGTCGGAGCTATTGTTAGATTTTCTAATACTTAATATTTAGAGCCTCTTTCTGAGATTTGGTGTTTATAAGTTAAAAAACTTTTTTTTTTTGCTAGAAAATTATTTAGAACCCCCAAACATTATATATATATATATATTTTTTTTTTTAACACCCTAGAGAATAAAATGGCGGTTGTTGCAATACTTTCTGTCACACTGTATTTGCGCAGCGGTCTTACAAGCGCACTTTTTTGGGTAAAAATACACTTTTTTGAATAAATATAAGATAACAGTAAAGTTAGCCCAATTTTTTTTTGTATATTGTGAAAGATAATGTTACCCCGAGAAAATTGATACCCAACATGTCACGCTTCAAAATTGCACCCGCTCGTGGAATAGCGACAAACTTTTACGCATAGAAATCTCTGTAGGTAACGTTTAAAAAATTCTACAGGATGCATGTTTTACAGAGGAGGTCAAGGGCTAGAATTATTGCTCTCGCTCTACCGATCGCAGCGATACCTCACATGTGTGGTTTAAACAGCGTTTAAACAGCGGGCGCTGCTCACGTATGCGTTCACTTCTGCATGCGAGCTCGGCGGGACGGGGCGTGTTTAAAAAAAATTAAAAAATCTTATTTATTTTACCTTTTATTTTTTATTTTTACACAGTTCTTTTAACAAAAAAAAAAAATGTGTCACTTTTATTCCTATTACAAGGAATGTAAACATCCCTTGTAATAGAAAAAAAACCATGACAGGTCCTCTTAAATATGAGATCTGGGGTCAACAAGACCTCAGATCTCAAATTTATACAAAAATGCAATAAAAAAATTAAATAAATAATAATTAAATGTCATTTGAAAAATAAAAAAATAAAAAAAATGTCTCTTTAAGCGCATTGGGCGGAAGTGACGTTTTGACGTCGCTTCCGCCCTGCAATGGTATGGAGAAGGGTGGAGGCCATCTTCCCCTCACTCGGCTCAATGCCAAGCCAGGAAGAGGACACTATCGCCTCCGCCTCTACCGACGGCTCCGGTAAGCAGCGGAGGGAACCGGAGCGCGGCGGGAGGGGGTGGGCCCCCTCCCGTCGCCGCTAAAAGTGATCTTGTGGCGAATCCGCCACAGAGACCACTTTTATCTTAAAGCGGACTGCTCACTGAAGAAGAGGATACCGGGGTTATGGCAGCTAGCTGCTGCCATAACAACGATATTTCTCTTCAAAGTACTGTCATATAACGACGACGGGCAGTCCGGAAATGGTGCCATTAAACTTAAAAAAAAAAAAGCCTTTATGGTCTCTGTAGTACATTGATGTATCATTCTGTTCCTTTTCTTTTTTTTTAAATAAATTTGTTTTTTGGATAAAATTATCTGTTGATCCGGCCAGTGGCATTGCTTTAGGAGTGCAGGGGGTGCGGGCCACACCAGGTGACACCTGCCAGAGGGGTGACACCAGGGTCGGGACTAGGCAGGGGCGGGAGGGAGTGACACCAGGGTGGGGACTAGGCAGGGGCGGGAGGGAGTGACACCAGGGTCGGGACTAGGCAGGGGTGGGAGGGAGTGACACCAGGGTCGGGACTAGGCAGGGGTGGGAGGGAGTGACACCAGGGTCGGGACTAGGCAGGGGTGGGAGGGAGTGACACCAGGGTCGGGACTAGGCAGGGGTGGGAGGGTGTGACACCAGGGTCGGGACTAGGCAGGGGCGGGAGGCAGTGGCTTTGCTATAGGGGTGCGGCCCGCACCAGGTGACACCTGCCAGAGGGGTGACTCCAGGGTCGGGACTAGGCAGGGGCAGGAGGGAGTGACACCAGGGTGGGGACTAGGCAGGGGTGGGAGGGAGTGACTCCAGGGTCGGGACTAGGCAGGGGTGGGAGGGTGTGACACCAGGGTAGGGACTAGGCAGGGGTGGGAGGGAGTGACACCAGGGTGGGGACTAGGCAGGGGTGGGAGGGAGTGACACCAGGGTCGGGACTAGGCAGGGGTGGGAGGGAGTGACACCAGGGTCGGGACTAGGCAGGGGTGGTAGGGAGTGACACCAGGGTCGGGACTAGGCAGGGGTGGGAGGGAGTGACACCAGGGTCTGGACTAGGCAGGGGTGGGAGGGAGTGACACCAGGGTCGGGACTAGGCAGGGGTGGGAGGGAATGACACCAGGGTCGGGACTAGGCAGGGGTGGGAGGGAGTGACACCAGGGTCTGGACTAGGCAGGGGTGGGAGGGAGTGACACCAGGGTCGGGACTAGGCAGGGGTGGGAGGGAGTGACACCAGGGTCGGGACTAGGCAGGGGTGGTGACAGTGTCTTTTTGTGGAGGTAGGTGTATGTAGCGCCCTCCCCAAAAGGTTGGGACGCTATCTTAAATTTAGAGGGATGTCTGAGCCAGTAGCTGGGCTCAGACTGTTGAATTACATTGAGATTTGCTTCTGTTCTAGCTGTGGTTCGCCCGATGGTAGTTTTCCTATTTGCCTGAAGGTGGCGTTACCACCTCAGGCACCTGTTGGAACATGGGTGAAACATGGTGCATTGAGTAACCCTTCTCGGCAACGGTACAGTGGGAGTGGTCGCCCCGCTGTGCCTGCTGGGAGGGGATACTTAAGGGGCAGACGCCATTGTTTGGGGGTTTGTTTTTCGCCTCATGGCCCTTGGGGCGCGAGGTGTGTGTGTGTGGTTCTGGTCTCGGGGCCGCGCTGGCCCGAGGCTGCATCGCTACATGGTAGGCCCAGCTAGTCTGGCTGGGGCTTGCATACTAAATGGGGATCCCAAGCTGTCCGTCCAAAGGGAGGAAGCTGTCTTAATAAATGAGACCAGGAGGGGAGGAACTGCCCTGGAGGAGACTGGCAGAGTGCTGACGTCTTGGATGAGGCCTGGTAACTTTATTGAGGAGGGATCCATCATATCAATCGTCTCTCACCAAACTTTACTAACACGAGGATCAGCAAATGCAGCCAAAAGGGTGGCGCCATTCGAATGGAACTTCCCCTTTATAGTGCCGTTGTACGTGTTGTACGTCACCGCTAGGGATGAGCCGAACACCCCCGGGTTCGGTTCGCACCAGAACCTTCGAACGGACCGAAAGTTCGCGCGAATTTTCGAACCCTATTCGTTATAATGGACGCGAACGTTCGAAATCAAAATTGCTAATTACAACGGCCAATATGCATGTTAATGTCATAAAACAGGTTTGGGGACCCGGGTCCTGCCCCAGGGGACATATATCAATGCAAAAAGAAATTTTAAAAACTAAAGTTTTTTCGGGAGCAGTCATTTTAATGATGCATAAAGTGAAAAAAAAAAAAGTGAAATTTTCCTTTAAATATGGTACCTGGGGGGTGTCTAAAGTATGCCTGTGAAGTGGCATGTGTTTCCCGTGTTTAGAACTGTCCTTGCACAAAATGACATTTGTAAAGGAAAAAAAGAAGCCATTTAAAACCACTTGCGGCTTTAATGTCATGTCTTGTCCTGGCCGCCATATGGCTGAAAATCCTTGAGAAAAATGGCATGGCTACCCCATCACCCCCCCCCCCCCCACCCCAGCCCCTTTGGGTCTTGTATGGATACTAAGGGGGACCCCGCACCCAAAATAAAACCCTATACCTACAACCCTATATACTCTGAACAGCAGTATATAGGTGGTGCAAACAAGACATGGACTGTAGGTTTGTTCTTAAGTAGAATCTGAACAGGTACATTATGAAGTGTAGCTACATCCCAAAAAAATCAATTTTTAAGCTTTTTGGAGAACATAGGGAGGGGTTATCACCCCTGTAACATTTGCTGTCTTTGCACATCTGTTCAGAACATGTCACCTCACTTTCCGTCCCAATGACAAATGTTTTTGGAAAAGTGGGGTTTTAATTGAAACAAGGATTGGTGATAAAGCATCAGTAGAGAGGAGATACCTTTTTCCCAAATTAAATCTAACAGGATAGAATTTTCCTTCCTAGGGGTAGATTTCCTCTCACTTCCTGTTTTCTCTTGCCGTTTGCAAGTAGGAGTCGTTTGTAAGTTGGATGTTTGAAAGTAGGGGCCTGCCGTATATACTCTGCAGAAATTTGCCCTATTAGATGTTGGTGTAGCCACAAGACTGGTGGGCACAGGAATGGGCCCTGCTGTGAGTTAATAGATCAAGATTTGTACTTGCATGCACCTGTTGAACCGGGCAGAAAAATTGGGCCTTTGGTGGTGGTGATGGTGGTGGTGGACGGTGTTGCCACAAGACTGTAAGCCCTCACAGTTACTCTTGGTGGGTGCAGGAATGGGCCCTGCTGTGAGTTATTAGATCAAGATTTGTAATTGCATGCACCTGTTGAACAGGGCAGAAAAATTGGGCCTTTGGTGGTGGTGGTGGTGGTGGACGGTGTTGCCACAAGACTGTAGGCCCTCATAGTTACTCTTGGTGGGCGCAGGAATGGGCCCTGCTGTGAACTATTAGATCAAGATTTGTAATTACACGCCCCTGTTAAACAGGGGCTGAAAAATTGTGCCTTAGGCATTGGTGCTGGTGCCACAACACTGCAACCCCTCACAGATACTGTACTTGGAGCACAGCAGTCACACCTGTTGCGAAGCATCTTTTTAAAAAATTGTAATTACACGCCCCTGTTATACAGGGGCTGAAAAATTGTGCCTTAGGCACTGGTGCTGGTGCCACAACACTGCAACCCCTCACAGATACTGTACTCTGAGCACAGCAATGAGACCTGTTGCAAAGCATTGCCTAAAAATTGTAATTACACGCCCCAACAGGGGCTGAAAAATTGTGCCTTAGGCACTGGTGCTGGTGCCACAACACTGCAACCCCTCACAGATACTGTACTCTGAGCACAGCAGTCACACCTGTTGCGAAGCATCTTTTTAAAAAATTGTAATTACACGCCCCTGTTATACAGGGGCTGAAAAATTGTGCCTTAGGCACTGGTGTGGTGGCATGGATCATTGAGGAGGAGGAAGAGGATAGTCAGTGAACATAACAGGACAGTCACTCAGCATCAGCATAGGCAGTCTTGAAGGGATGTGACATTATAAATTATTCCGTTATATCCGCTTCAGGTGTCTGGTAGCTGGTGGTGATCCAAGACTGATTCATTTTTATGAAGGTCAGTCGATCAACCGAGTCGGTGGACAGGCGCACCCTATGATCGGTGACAAATCCTCCAGCAGCACTGAATGTGCGTTCGGAAAGAACGCTGGATGCAGGACAGGCCAGTAGCTCAATTGCATACTGTGCAAGCTCTGGCCAGTGATCCATCCTCAGGACCCAGTAAGCCAGAGGATTTTCGGTGGGAAAGGTGTCCAAGTCTGACCTTGCCCCTAGGTATTCCTGCACCATGTATATCAGACGCTGGCGATGGTTGCTGGAACCGATCATACCTTGGGGCTGCGGACTAAAAAATTGTCTGAACGCATCGGTCAGACGTCCACCTTCCCCACCGCTCCTTCTGCTACTGACCGAAGCCTCAGCAACTCGTCGTCCAGGACCAGGAGTTTGTAACCTCCCAGTTTCTGGGAACGCGTTGCACAGACCTTTCTGCAAGGCCTCCCTGAGATGTCTCATCCTCTGCTCCCTCTGCGACGGCAAGATAAGGTCCGCAACCTTACCCTTGTACCGTGGATCAAGGAGAGTGGCCAGCCAGTAATGGTCACTCTCCTTGATCCGAAGAACACGAGGATCCTTCCGCAGGCTTTGCAGGATCAGGGAGGCCATGCAGCGTAGGTTAGCTGAGGCATTCGGTCCGGAGTCTTCTGGGTCACTGAGGATGACATGATCGCCAGCCACCTCCTCCCAGCCACGTACAAGTCCACTGGTTTGTTGGGACTGTACATCATCCCTAAAAGACTGCTGCTGCTGATGCTGAGTGCCAGGCTCCACCTCCATGCTCACACAATCCTCCTCCTCCTCCTCCTCCTCCTCCTCTTCCTGTGTGATGGGTGGGACAGAAGGAACATTGTCTGGATAAAGGGGGCCTTGAGAGACAAGGAAGTCCTCCTCTTCCTGCCTCTGTTCTGCCTCAAGTGCCCTGTCCATTATCCCACGCAGCGTATGCTCCAACAGGTGGACAAGAGGTACAGTGTCACTGATGCATGCACTGTCACTGCTCACCATCCTCGTGGCCTCCTCAAATGGTGAGAGGACAGTGCATGCATCCCTGATCATGCTCCACTGGCGTGGGGAAAAAAAGCCAAGCTCCCCTGACCCTGTCCTGGTGCCGTAGTCGCAAAGGTACTCATTGATGGCCCTCTGCTGCGTGTGCAGTCGCTGCAGCATGGCCAACGTTGAGTTCCACCTGGTGGGCATGTCACATATTAGGCGGTTCTTGGGCAGGTTCAGCTCCTTTTGCAGCTCAGTCAGCCGAGCACTGGCATTATAAGATCGGCGGAAATGCACACAGACTTTCCTGGCCTGCCTCAGGACATCCTGTAAGCCTGGGAACCTGCCCAAGAACCGCTGCACCACCAGGTTGAGGACGTGAGCCATACAGGGCACATGGGTGAGCTGCCCCTGTCGCAGGGCGGAGAGGAGGTTGGTGCCATTATCAGAAACGACCATTCCTGGCTTAAGCTGGCGTGGCGTCAACCACCTCTCGGCCTGCCCCTGCAGAGCTGCCAGAACCTCTGGCCCAGTGTGGCTCCTGTCCCCCAAACACACCAGCGCAAGCACGGCATGGCATCTTTTTGCCTGCGTACTCGCGTAGCCCCTTGTACGCCTACGGAGCACCGCTGGTTCCGAGGACAGAGCACTCGAAGAGGACATGGAGGAAGAAGAAGAGGAGAGGGTGGAGGAGAGAGGTGTGTCACAACCAGTAGTAGCATTTTGGAGGCGTGGTGGCGGAACAACCTCCAACACTACTGCACCTTGTCCTGCATCCCTCCCAGCTGCCAATAGAGTGACCCAATGGGCCGTGAAAGAAAGATAACGTCCCTGTCCATGCCTGCTGGACCATGAGTCAGCGGTAATATGCACCTTACCGCTGACCGCCCTGTCCAGCGAGGCATGGACATTGCCTTCCACATGCCAGTAGAGAGACGGAATCGCCTTCCGTGAGAAAAAGTGGCGTTTGGGAACCTGCCACTGAGGAACCGCACATTGAACAAACTCACGGAAGGGGGCCGAGTCTATCAACTGAAAAGGCAGCAGTTGAAGTGCTAGCAATTTAGCCAAGCTAGCATTCAACCGCTGGGCATGTGGATGGCTGGGAGTATACTTCTTTCGACGGTCCAGCAGCTGGGGCAGGGAAATTTGCCTGCTACAATCGGACGTCGGTGTACTGCAAGTACTTGGTTGTGACACACCTAATTCTACACCTTCAGTCCTCTCAGAGCAGCTTTCAGAGAGGACTGAAGATATAGTGGGGATGGAGATCCCAGCTGATGAGGAGCAAGGAGAGGTCCGCTTTGTTCTTTGGTGTGGGTCTTTTATGTGTGCTTGCCAACGAGCTGCATGGCAGGTCGACATATGTCTGCTCATGCTTGTGGTGCCCAAGCGGCTGATGTTTTGGCCACGCGAGATACGCTTGAGACAAATATTGCAAATAGCAGTGGTGCGATCTGATGCACTCGTCTCAAAAAAGGCCCACACCAAAGAACTTTTGTGATAACGTGCAGAGGCAGCGCCCTGCACAGGCGGAGCTCTGCGGTGTGGTACAGTTGCTGTGCTGGCCTCTAGCTGGCCTCCAGGGGGCATCCTGCCTCGTTGGACATGTGATGCTGCATCCTCCTCCTCCTCCTCCTCTCTCCCTTCAGGCACCCACGTGGAGTCAGTGACCTCATCATCCCCTCCCTCTTCACCACTAGAGCAAACCTGGCAGTAAGCTGCAGCTGGTGGAACACTACTGCCAGATTTCTGTCCTTCAGCATCCCCTCTCTCTGCGCGCACACTACTGACTTCCTCAAGCTGGGTATCATCATCCGAGCCTTCGAATCGTTGGGCATCCTCCTGGAGCATGTACCCAACACTGTGCTCAAACAGTTCGGGGGACTCCTCAGGAGGACATGGTGGGTCTAGGGAAGGGGTGGCTGATGATGCCATTGAGTACGCGTTGGCAGCTGCTCTGCCAGTACCCTGAGCCTGGGTGAGAGAGGATGAGGAGGATGAGGAGGGCTTGGTCATCCATTCTACCAAGCCTTCGGCATGATGCGGCTCCACATGTCCAGCTGCCGAAAACAAAGACAAGCGTGTCCCATGGCCACGTGCTGATGACGATGCACGACCACGTCCACGGCCAGCACTGTTGTCTCTAGAAACAGAGCCTGCCTGCCCTGTGTTCTTGCCTCGGCACGCTCTGCCTCTCCTTGGCGGTCTTCCAGCCATTGTAGTCGGTAGTGTATATAGTATAAAAAATAGAACTCCTATGTGTGCTCACAACACACTGTAGGTCCTATGGGTGCTGACACTAACACACTATAGGTACTATGTGTGCTGCTGACAAGAAAATATAGGAGCTCTGTTTGCTGCCACTAACACACTAGAAGTCCTATGGGTGCTGCTGAGAAGAAAATATAGGAGCTCTGTTTGCTGCCACTAACACATTAGAAGTCCTATGGGTGCTGCTAAGAAGAAAATATAGGAGCTCTGTTTGCTGCCACTAACACACTAGAAGTCCTATGGGTGCTTCTGAGAAGAAAATATAGGAGCTCTGTTTGCTGCCACTAACACACTAGAAGTCCTATGGGTGCTGCTGAGATGAAAATATAGGAGCTCTGTTTGCTGCCACTAACACACTAGAAGTCCTATGGGCGCTGCTGAGAAGAAAATATAGGAGCTCTGTGTGATGCCACTAACACACTAGAAGTCCTATGGGTGCTGCTGAGAAGAAAATATAGGAGCTCTGTTTGCTGCCACTAACACACTAGAAGTCCTATGGGTGCTGCTGAGAAGAAAATATAGGAGCTCTGTTTGCTGCCACTAACACACTAGAAGTCCTATGGGTGCTGCTGAGAAGAAAATATAGGAGCTCTGTTTGCTGCCACTAACACACTAGAAGTCCTATGGGTGCTGCTGAGAAGAAAATATAGGAGCTCTGTGTGATGCCACTAACACACTAGAAGTCCTATGGGTGCTGCTGAGAAGAAAATATAGGAGCTCTGTGTGATGCCACTAACACACTAGAAGTCCTATGGGTGCTTCTGAGATGAAAATATAGGAACTCTGTGTGATGCCACTAACACATTAGAAGTCCTATGGGTGCTGCTGAGAAGAAAATATAGGAGCTCTGTTTGCTGCCACTAACACACTAGAAGTCCTATGGGTGCTGCTGAGAAGAAAATATAGGAGCTCTGTGTGATGCCACTAACACACTAGAAGTCCTATGGGTGCTGCTGAGAAGAAAATATAGGAGCTCTGTTTGCTGCCACTAACACACTAGAAGTCCTATGGGTGCTGCTGAGAAGAAAATATAGGAGCTCTGTGTGATGCCACTAACACACTAGAAGTCCTATGGGTGCTGCTGAGAAGAAAATATAGGAGCTCTGTGTGATGCCACTAACACACTAGAAGTCCTATGGGTGCTGCTGAGAAGAAAATATAGGAGCTCTGTTTGCTGCCACTAACACACTAGAAGTCCTATGGGTGCTGCTGAGAAGAAAATATAGGAGCTCTGTGTGATGCCACTAACACACTAGAAGTCCTATGGGTGCTGCTGAGAAGAAAATATAGGAGCTCTGTGTGATGCCACTAACACACTAGAAGTCCTATGGGTGCTGCTGAGAAGAAAATATAGGAGCTCTGTTTGCTGCCACTAACACACTAGAAGTCCTATGGGTGCTGCTGAGAAGAAAATATAGGAGCTCTGTTTGCTGCCACTAACACACTAGAAGTCCTATGGGTGCTGCTGAGAAGAAAATATAGGAGCTCTGTTTGCTGCCACTAACACACTAGAAGTCCTATGGGTGCTGCTGAGAAGAAAATATAGGAGCTCTGTTTGCTGCCACTAACACACTAGAAGTCCTATGGGTGCTGCTGAGAAGAAAATATAGGAGCTCTGTTTGCTGCCACTAACACACTAGAAGTCCTATGGGTGCTGTTGGGGTGCAATGCTGTGCTAACAGCACTGCGGTTGGTACTACTGCAATACTGTACTAACAGTAAGCACGCACCAGACTAATCCCCAGCAGCAGCTAATAACACACTAACTGTGCAATCAGCAGCAATGAACGATCAATGACTTAGGTAGCAATGGTTTAGCAAAGAAATAGCCAATGGTTTAGCAAAGAAGAGCAAATCTTTCAGTATCAAGCAAAGACAGAATCAGCAGACTAATCTCTCCTAAAGCCGGAACTCATGTGACCGGGGCCGATGGCGTGGCGGCCTTTTAAATGGTGGGGCGTGTACTAAAGCCCCTGAGCTGTAATTGGCTACAGGCGTCCTGCCTGTAGCCAATTATTGCTCTCCGAGTTTCGGGCGCTGTGATTGGCCAAGCATGCGGGGTCACAGTGCATGCTTGGCCAATCATCAGCCAGCAATGCACTGCGCCGGCCGCGCCGGCCGCAATGCATTGCGGGGCCGCTCGCATCACACGAATGTGATGCGAACGGCCCAAATAGTTCTGGGCTCGACGAGCGAGCGAACGCCCGGTGCTCGATTCGAACATGGGTTCGAATCGAGCACCGGGCCCATCCCTAGTCACCGCGCTTTACTCAAGCGTTTTTTTTTTCATGAACGTGTGTATGCAAGGCAGGCTTGAGAGGAATCACGATGAGAAAAACTGTGTTTTTTTGCATGACATGAATAACGGTCATGTGTACGAGACCTAAGACTAAAACTAAATTGAAATTTGACGTCAAAATTAACACTGGTCTGTAGTGCATGTTCATGTGCTGGTTTCACCACATCCAATTCGCATGACAGGCAAGTGTGACCGGCTGTCAATGGAGCAGGTTCATACAGGTCTGGGGCGTCCACAGTCTGTATTTAAAAAGCATCCTGTGCATCTTCTGGTCTGATTCAGTTGCGAATTCAGGAAAAAATTCTGACCTGATTCGCACCTGAGCCAGTAAACAGGGATGCACATGACCCCAGGCACGAACCTGCGCCCGCATATATGTGAACTCGGCCTTATTCTAACTCTCCTTATAATCTCAACCCTAATACAAACCCTCCTTGTAACCTCAACTCTGACACGTACCCTCCTTGTAACCTTAACTGTAGCACTAACCCCCCCTTGTAACCCAAACTCTCCCACTCGTACCCTCCTTGCAATCCCAACGCTGCCTCTGATCCTCCTTATAAACCCAACCCTAACCCTCACTACCACTAACTAGCAACTCTTCTTCTAACCCAAACCTTAACACTAACTCTCCTTATAACCACGACTCTCCCACTAACCCTTCTTGTAACTTAAATCCTAACACTAAACCTCCTTGTAACCCCAACCCTGTAACCCCAACCCTACCACTAACCCTCCTTGTGACCTCAACCCTAATACCTTAGTAACCCCAACACTACTACTCTCCCTCCTTGTGATCTCAACCCTAATACCTTAGTAACCCCAACACTACTACTCTCCCTCCTTGTGATCTCAACCCTAATACTAACCCTCCTTCTAACCCCAGCCCTGTAATCCCAACCCTACCACTAACCCTCCTTGTAACCCCAACCCTACCACTAACCCTCCTTGTGACCTCAACCCTAATACCTTAGTAACCCCAACACTACTACTCTCCCTCCTTGTGATCTCAACCCTAATACTAACCCTCCTTGTAACCCCAGCCCTGTAATCCCAACACTACCACTAACCCTCCTTGTAACCCCAACCCTACCACTAACCCTCCTTGTGACCTCAACCCTAATACCTTAGTAACCCCAACACTACTACTCTCCCTCCTTATGATCTCAACCCTAATACTAACCCTCCTTCTAACCCCAGCCCTGTAATCTCAACCCTACCACTAACCCTCCTTGTAACCCCAACCCTACCACTAACCCTCCCTGTGACCTCAACCCTAATACCTTAGTAACCCCAACACTACTACTCTCCCTCCTTATGATCTCAACCCTAATACTAACCCTTCTTGTAACCCTAGCCCTGTAATCCAACCCTACCACTAACCCTCCTAGTAACCCCAACCCTACCACTATCCCTCCTTGTGACCTCAACCCTAATACCTTAGTAACCCCAACACTACTACTCTCCCTCCTTGTGATCTCAACCCTAATACTAAGCCTTCTAGTAACCCCAGCCCTGTAATCCCGACCCTACCACTAACCCTCCTTGTAACCCCAACCCTACCACTAACCCTCCTTGTGACCTCAACCCTAATACCTTAGTAACCCCAACACTACTACTCTCCCTCCTTGTGATCTCAACCCTAATACTAACCCTTCTTGTAACCCCAGCCCTGTAATCCCAACCCTACCACTAACCCTCCTTGTAACCCCAACCATGCCACTAACCCTCCTTGTGACCTCAACCCTAATACCTTAGTACCCCCAACACTACTACTCTCCCTCCTTGTGATCTCAACCCTAATACTAACCCTCCTTGTAACCCCAGCCCTGTAATCCCAACCCTACCACTAACCCTCCTTGTAACCCCAACCCTACCACTAACCCTCCTTGTGACCTCAACGCTAATACCTTAGTAACCCCAACACTACTACTCTCCCTCCTTGTGATCTCAACCCTAATACTAACCCTCCTTGTAACCCCAGCCCTGTAATCCCAACCCTACCACTAACCCTCCTTGTAACCCCAACCCTACCACTAACCCTCCTTGTGACCTCAACCCTAATACCTTAGTAACCCCAACACTACTACTCTCCCTCCTTGTGATCTCAACCCTAATTCTAACCCTTCTTGTAACCCCAGCCCTGTATTCCTAACCCTACCACTAACCTTCCTTGTAACCCCAACCCTACCACTAACCCTCCTTGTGACCTCAACCCTAATACCTTAGTAACCCCAACACTACTACTCTCCCTCCTTGTGATCTCAACCCTAATACCTTAGTAACCCCAACACTACTACTCTCCCTCCTTGTGATCTCAACCCTAATACTAACCCTTCTTGTAACCCCAGCCCTGTAATCCCAACCCTACCACTAACCCTCCTTGTAACCCCAACCCTACCACTAACCCTCCTTGTGACCTAAACCTTAATACCTTAGTAACCCCAACACTACTACTCTCCCTCCTTGTGACCTCAACCCTAATACCTTAGTAACCCCAACACTACTACTCTCCCTCCTTGTGATCTCAACCCTAATACTAACCCTTCTTGTAACCCCAGCCCTGTAATCCCAACCCTACCACTAACCCTCCTTGTAACCCCAACCCTGCCACTAACCCTCCTTGTGACCTCAACCTTAATACCTTAGTAACCCCAACACTACTACTCTCCCTCCTTGTGACCTCAACCTTAATACCTTAGTAACCCCAACACTACTACTCTCCCTCCTTGTGATCTCAACCCTAATATTAAACCTCTTTGTAACCCCAACCCTAACATGCACCCTTATTGCAAGCCCAACCTTCACACCTTTCCCAGAAAGCAAACCTATTCCATTGAATTATTCCTCTTTTTGGCCTGGACTTGTCAAGACAAGTGTGCTGAAGAATTCTGTCCTGGGTGAAGCTACTCGTTGCGATGAGCCATTGGGTTTCTGCTAGATTTTAATAAGCCCCTCGCTTCTTCTCTGGACATGGCTGCATTTTAAACCCCCCCTTGGTTCATGTTTGCAAATGACAATAGCGTGTTTTTTCAGAAGCTTGGTTCATTAGGCAGGAAACCCATTGACCTTTGTCATGCAAGTGACTGAACTTGTGTATTTGTCTATAAACCAGGTGTGACAGGCGAATATGTAAAAAAGGAAGGGAATATGTGCTGTAAGCACAATCCAGCTTTTGCACATGACACACTCTTTAGCTTGTGTCACAATCAGTTGCTCAGTGACTTTTGATGGCAACACCTGTGAAAAGCCTCGATCAGTGTACGGAGGTCCTCTCCCATGTCTTGGTAATGCGTCTCTAACCATTAGTGAAGGAGAACAATGCAGATCTGCTGAACACCTGTGACTTAGCAGAATCGTTTGGGTTCTCGGCAATGCTTGTACTAGAGTTATTTAAAGTCGTGTCTCACCTGTTCAGGCAAAAATAAAATGTTATCAATGAAATTATCAATGGGTAGCAAAGAAAAATTATTCTAAGCTGATCATGCAGTTTAGTATGGATGTGTCAGACTTATACGTACCAGACTGGTGAGCCCAGTGGAGCAGAGGAAGGTCTCCCTTACGTGTCCGACTCGCGGCCCCTGATAGTATGGACAGGAGGTACGGGAGTGCGGAGTGGTATGCAGGAGATGCGGCTCTGGATCCAGGTGCAGAGGCGGCTCTTTAATTAGGCAAATTAGACGGTCGCCTAAGGCCTCGCACTCACAGGGGCCTCGTGGCCGCCTAACTTACCCAATGCATTACCCCAGTTTTGAGGGACATGGGACCTTAAATCTGCTGTGCTCAGGCAGCGTTAAGAGCCCTGACTCAGGAGCGGGGCCACCAGCGTCCCTAACAACAAGTGAATATCGGTGACACCACCCCTTGTGACGTCAATGACCCAGCATGCCCTCAGTCAATGACGTCACAAGGGGGCGGGTTCACCAGGTAACAACACCAGGTGGCCCCCGCCCCTTAGTTATTAAAGAGCAGGAACTTGGGACCGCCTTGTTAAAGGGGGCTTCCAGATTCCGATAAGCCCCCTGCCCGCAGACCCCCACAACCACCGGCCAGAGTTGTGGGGAAGAGGCTCTTGTCCTTAAATTATTTTTCCCATCATGGGTGTGAGTGGGGTACCATGTCAAGTTTTGCCTAAGGCCTCACAAAGCCTAGAGCCGCCCCTGAGTAGGTGTCCGGCCGGACAGACAACAGACGGACAGACAAGAGGAACACAGGCAGAGGATGCTAAGCAGGAGCAGAGTGGGATGGTCGGGTCACAGGCAGGGTCGGCAACAGGCAGGCAGCGAAGTACAGAGGAACAGGCAGGTTCAAGGTCAAGGCAAGCTGAGGTCAGGTGCAGGCAGAAGACAAGGGTATACCGATGCGCAGGCCGGGTAATCAAGAGGCAAGTGTTCAGACAGGTATCAGGAGCAAAAAGGTCACAGGTAGCTGCAGATCAGACAGCACCGGTCTGAAGTATTCCAGGGGTTTAAATGGACTGTTTGCACACCATCGTGCACAGGCGCGCGCGCCCTCAGCCTGGGACGTGAACCAGCGTGCACAGGCGCATGCACAACAGCGCGCACCGGAATGCACACATCAGCGCGCATCGGCGGGCGCGCACCAAGGCGGCAAACAACACGTCCGGCAAGGTGAGTTCTCTGACAGGATGCTGGTCGGTGAATGAACCTGTTAGCCTCTCAAAACATTCCCACCTGTGTGTTGTGGGACATTACTGCAATACACACAACCGGATTCTGTTTTGTTCAATGCATTGTGGCCCCATTCATTTAGAATGGTAACCCGTACAATGCGCCCCAAACTATTATATGCTCCAAAATAGCCACCTTCTGGGACCAAATCCTAAATGATGTCCACCACGATATCATTGATTCGTATCGA
This sequence comes from Rana muscosa, assembly GCA_029206835.1. Classification (NCBI taxonomy): domain Eukaryota; kingdom Metazoa; phylum Chordata; class Amphibia; order Anura; family Ranidae; genus Rana; species Rana muscosa. The sequence continues at coordinate 416,383,546 of CM055118.1, forward strand.
TGCGAACCCTATGATCTGCCATTTTGGATATGTCAATCCTTCCACCTCATCTGGATCATCAGGACCAACAACAATACCACCATGGATCTCACTCATGTCTATTGTTTGCCCAAAGAGCCACACTGAAATCCTGGACATCGTCTATTGCTCCCGAAGTATCTATGGTGAAGAAGGAACTGAAATCTTTGATGCATAGTATATTGAAAAGTTGGACACAATCACACAAGCCTTCAACTCTACTAAATAGTAGGCTTGTGCAATTCGTTTCGTAACGAATCTAAATTCGTCTGAATTTAGCAACTTTCGGACATTCGGAAGCATTCGAATTTCCGAACAAAGCAATTACGAATAAAATCGAATCCGAAATAAATTATATCGCAAATAGCGAATGCCCGAATGTCTTCGGCATAATTCGTTATGAAAAAAGTTAGGAATGTACGAATCCATACGAAGCACAATAACGCTCTGCTCTGCTCTCTGCTCCTCCCTCACCGTGCTGAACTCCCTCTCAAAATGGTGTACAGGGGGCGGAGGCTATAGCCGCACGTGAAAAACTAAAGTAAAATACGAGATTTCGAATCGTTACAAATAACCGCTATGTATTTAGAAAAGTTTTAATCCATTCGAACCACATTAGGCATAATAGGCAGCGCCATTGTGAGAGAGACGCGGAAAATTACGAATCAACGAACCCAAAAAAAGTTAGGAAAGTAGGAGTTGTGTCCAGAATCAACGAAAAACAATGTACTCTACCGAAAGTATGAATTATAAATCAACTAAAAATAAGGCTTACATTAATACGAATCATTCCGATTCAACGAAAAATGACGCTTGCGAAAATACGAATTTTTCCGAACACGAGAAATCCCGTCTAGCAAAATTACGAACGATTACGAATCAACAGGACTGAAAAGAAACAAACCGAAACTAAACAAATGTTTCCGTTGTGCACAAGTCTACTAAATAGACGGCAACGCTTTATGGAATATTCACTGTCAAACTCCGAAATATCCCAGCTGATGTCACCCTTTCCTTATACCAGGGGTCTCCAAACTTTCCAAACAAAGTGCCAGTTTACTGTCCTTCAGGCTTTAGGAGGGCCAGGCTGTGGCCAGTGACAAAAGAAAATGCCCTGTCATTGGTGTCAGTGGGAGGAATAGTGCCCCATCTTTGGTGTCTGTGGCATAGTGCCCCATCATTGGTGTCAGTGAGAGGAATAGTGCCCCGTCATTGGTGTCAGTGGGAGAAATCGTGCCCCATCATTAGTATCAATGGGAGGAATAGTGCCCCACCATTGGTGTCAGTGGGAGGAATAGTGCCCCGTTGATGGTGTCAGTGGGAGGAATAGTTCCCCATCATTGGTGTCAGTGGGAGGAATAGTGCCCCATCATTGGTGTCAGTGGGAGGAATAGTGTCCCATCATTGGTATCAATGGGAGGAATAGTGTCCCATCATTGGTATCAGCGGGGGGAATAGTGTCCAATGATGGGGGCACTATTCCTCCCACTGATACCAATGACGGGGCACTGTTCCTCACACTGATACCAATGATGGGGCACTATTCCTCCCACTGACACCAATGATGGGACACTATTTCTTCCACTGACACCAATGATGGGACACTATTCCTCCCACTGACACCAATGATGGGACACTATTCCTCCCACTAATACCAATGATAGGGAACTATTCCTCCCACTAATACCAATGATGGGGCACTATTCCTCCCACTGACACCAATGATGGGACACTATTCCTCCCACTGATGCTAATGATGGAACACTATTCCTCCCACTGACATCAATGATGGGGCACTATTCCTCCCACTGACATCAATGATGGGACATTATTCCTCCCACTGATACCAATAATGGGACACTATTCCTCCCACTGATGCCAATGATGGGACACTATTCCTCCCACTGACATCAATGATGGGGCACTATTCCTCCCACTGACATCAATCATGGGGCACTATTTCTCCCACTGACACCAATGATGGGACACTATTCCTCCCACTGACATAAATGATGGGGCACTATTCCTCCCACTAATACCAATGATAGGACACTATTCCTCCCACTGATACCAATGATGGGGTACTATTCCTCACACTGAAACCAACAATGGGGTGCCATTCCACCCCCTAATACCAAATAAGTATTTCCGATCTATTGGAGAAAATGTTCATATATAAAGTCCACCAGTGCTTGAAAACTACGGGCTTTTTCCAAGATATGCGATGGCAAAGTCCATCCACCATCTACAACGCCAAAATCCACCCCCAGATGATACAATTTACTCCTTACCAAGATCCACATGATCCCTCATTACAGCGGATAAAAAGGTACATGTAGTTTAAACACAGCTTGGGTCTTTCTCTAAATATGTGCGTACATCTATCCCCCCAGGGCACCTCTCGTTCGCTCCTGCAGATGGATGAATGGATTTTATAAAAGATAAAATTGCTCCATATAGTGTAAAACCTTTAACATGTTTATTAATAACATAAAATGTTGCACTTACAGCATCAGCGTTAATAGAAAGCCTTAAAGTGGTTGTAAACCCACTGTGACAACTTGCACCTACAGGTAGGCCTAGATTAAGGCTTACCTGTAGGTGAAAGAAATATCTCCTTAACCTACACGGTTAAGGAGATATTTGCAGAAAACACTGCACCGATGTCTTCGACGCATGCGCGCCGTAGACAACGGCGCAGGTGCACTGAGTGTGCCGGTTTTCTGAATGGGAGAATGCCGGCCCCGCGCGCATGCGTGTGACTTCATCGTCGCCCCGGCCAATCACAGCGCCGGAGCGGCGACACCCGGAAGACGGTCGGAGGCGACATGGCGGCGGTGGCGGCGGAGGGGGACAAGGAGCGCGGTGGAGGCTTCGATCGGAGGTAAGTGCCACATAATGAGCTAGTATGCATAGCATACTAGCTTATTATGCCTTTTTCTTGCAGGGTTTTTTTTTTCAGCAAATTTTTTTTTTTTAGGTTTACTTCCTCTTAAAGTCTGGTGTGCCGGCCGGCGCACATCCAGATGTGCCCCTGAACGCCGTCATCTCTGCCGAAATGCGTAAATCAGAGCGACACACTGATGTCACCTCGTGTTTGCATTTGTGTCCCAGAAGAACGGGTTTGTCTGGACGTGCGCCGGGCGGCACACCAGACTTAAGGCTTTCTATTAACGCTGATGCTGTAAGTGCAATATTTTATGTTATTAATAAACATGTTAAAGGTTTTACACTATATGGAGCTCTTTTATCTCTTATAAAATCCATCCATCCATCCGCATGAGCGAACGAGAGGTGCCCTGGGGGGATAGATGTACGCACATATTTAGAGAAAGACCCAAGCTGTGTTTAAACTACATGTACCTTTTTATCCTCTAACGGGGGATCATGTGGATCTTGGTAAGGAGTAAATCGTATCATCTGGGGGTGGATTTTGCACGTTGTAGATGGTGGATGGACTTTGCCATCGCATATCTTGGAAAAAGCCCGTAGTTTCAAGCACTGGTGGACTTTATATATGAACATTTTCTCCAATAGATCGGAAATTGATCGTTTGGATCATAGATTTAGCGCGATTCTATTCTTCTTTTAACATATGTTATACTGTGAATAAGGAAAACGAAAGGGTGAAACCGCGCGGCCTGTGGTGGAAGATGTAGCTGCCTGCACAACAGATATACTGTAATGTGTAACAAGTAGACATGTGCGATTAGTTTCGTACGAATCCAAATTACGAATTTTTACGGATACGAATTGTGTACGAAATACGAAGTTTCGTTTACGAATTTCGGCTCCAAATTGAAAAGATTCGACATTGGAGAGAGAAAAGATTCGACATTATAGAGAGAAAAAATTGCTGCTGGAATTGGGTGGGGGAAGTACATTTCAGGTCGAATCATTCGTTTGTTCCGGTCGAATCGTTCGTTATACGCGTCGTACGAAATTCGTATTTCATACGAATCCGAATTATATTCCGTACACGAATTACGATTTTTTTTTAATACGAAACGGAACGGAACGGAACAAAACAAATTTTTCAACGGCTCCCATGTCTAGAACAAGTGAAAAAAAGGGATTTTTATAACAGCTTACCTGTAAAATCCTTTTCTTGGAGTACATCACGGGACACAGAGCGACTTAGTCATTACTAATGGGTTATATAGTTTACCTTCAGGTGTTGGCACTGGCCAATTCCAAACCGGAAGTACCCTCCCCTATATAAGCCCCTCCCACCCGGGAGCACCTCAGTTTTGTAGCCAAGCAATAAGTGTCCCAAAAAGAGGGGTGGGAGCTCTGTGTCCCGTGATGTACTCCAAGAAAAGGATTTTACAGGTAAGCTGTTATAAAAATCCCTTTTTCTTTTTCGTACATCACGGGACACAGAGCGACTTAGTCATTACTAATGGGACGTCCCAAAGCAATGCCAAATGAGGGGGGGGTACATAAGCTGGGCGCCATCAGGCATGAGGATCTTTTGCGGCCTGCAACACACTGCGCCCAAAGGCGACATCCTCCTGACTTCTAACGTCTACCTGATAGAATCTAGTAAACGTGTGTACCGAAGACCATGTTGCGGCCTTACATACTTGAGCCAGGGAGGCCTGGTGATGCACTGCCCATGAAGTTCCAACCGCTCTTGTGGAGTGCGCCCTAACTTTGAACGGAGGCGGTCTCTTTCTCAAGCCATAGGCTTGTATTATGACCTGTCGAATCCACTTGGCTAAAGTAGATTTTGATGCTGCCTGACCCCTTCTGGGGCCTTCCGGCAGAACAAACAAAGAATCCGTTCTGCGAATCTGAGCAGTGGCTTTTAGATAAGCTTTAACTGCTCTTACCACATCCAAAGAATGTAATAACTTTTCCTCTACTGAGCTAGGTTTGGGGAAAAAAGAAGGAAGAACCACATCTTGGTTCAAATGAAACCTCGATACCACCTTAGGAAGAAAGGCTGGATGAGGACGTAATACTACTCTGTCCTTATGGACAACCAGATATGGCTCCTTACAGGACATAGCTGCTAATTCCGACACTCTTTTAGCCGAACAAATGGCTACTAAGAAAACCAATTTCCTGGTGAGAAGAACCAAGGAAATGTGTTGTAATGGTTCAAACGGTAGTTTCTGTAGAACCGACAGAACCAGGTTTAAGTCCCAAGGACATATGGGAATACTAACCGGAGGGCTAATACGCATCACTGCTTGTATAAAGGCTTTGACTAGTGAATGCGAAGCCAAGGGCCTTTGAAAAAATATTGACAAGGCCGAAATCTGACCCTTGATAGTACTCAAGGCCAGTTTCCTATCTACAGCCCACTGTAGGAAGTCCAGAATCCTCCCTATCATGTACTTACGTGGATGCCATTTCTTGGTCTCACACCACGTAATGTACGCTTTCCAGATCCTATAATAGATCTGCCTGGATACCGGTTTCCTGGCATTGATCATGGTAGATACCACAGAATTAGAGAGCCCTCTCTTTTTCAGAATGTGGGCTTCAATAGCCAGGCCGTCAAACCTAGGGCTGGTAAGGAAGGGTGGTATATCGGTCCCTGCGAAAGCAGGTCCGGACGAAGTGGGAGGGTCCAAGGACTCCTCACTGACATTTTTACCATCTCCGCGTACCATGCCCTTCGGGGCCACGCTGGAGCCACCAGAATCACTGGTTTCTTTTCTACCCTGATTCTGCGGAGTAATCGCGGTAACAATTGTGGCGGTGGGAATGCATATATCAGCTTGAACCGATCCCAAGGGAACACTAGGGCATCCGAGCCGCAAGCTAGGGGATCCCTTGTGCGAGACACAAACCTGTCCACCTTTGCGTTGAATCTGGATGCTAGCAGATCTACATCCGGTGTTCCCCACCGCTGGCATATTGCCTGGAAAACCTCGGGGTGAAGAGACCATTCCCCCGGGCATAATTGTTGGCGACTTAGAAAGTCCGCTCTCCAATTTTCCACTCCTGGGATGAAAACCGCAGATATGGCTGGGACATATCTTTCTGCCCACTCCAGGATGCAATTTGCTTCCTTCTGGGCTGCACGACTTTTGGTGCCACCCTGATGATTGATATATGCCACTGCCGTGGCATTGTCTGATTGAATTCTGACAGGGGACCCCTGGAGTTTGGATGTCCATGCTACTAGGGCATACCGGGCTGCTCGTATCTCTAAGAGATTGATGGGCAGGGCCTTTTCTGCTTCTGACCACCTGCCCTGGAGAGACCATTGCTCCAGCACTGCCCCCCAGCCGATGAGGCTGGCATCTGTAGTGACCACCTTCCAAGAAACCGGACTGAAGGGTTTCCCTCTTTCCAGATTCTGGGGCACCAACCACCAATGGAGGCTCTTGCGAACGGAAGGGGACAGGGACATTGGTAAGTCTAAAGCCTGAACTTTTTTGTTCCAGGCTGACAGTATGGCCCTTTGCAAATTCCTTGAATGGAATTGACCGTAGGGTACCGCTTCGAATGAAGCCACCATCTTTCCCAGCAGCCTCATGCAGAGACGTATGGATGGTTTTCTTTTTGTACCCACTAAGTGGGTCAAATTTCTTAAAGACGACACCTTCTCTGGAGGTAAGAAAATCTTTCTCTGATTTGAATCCAGCCTTAGCCCTAAGTATTCCAGACTTTTGACTGGTCTTAGAGCTGACTTGTCCCGGTTGATAATCCAACCGTGATATTCCAGATACTCGATTGTCTTGTGAATAGCTACTTCCAGCTTTTCCACTGAGTGGTCTATTAGTAGCAGGTCGTCTAGATATGCCATTATCGTTACACCCTGTGTTCTTAGATTGGCCAATAATGGGGCCAGAATTTTTGTGAACACTCGTGGTGCTGTGGCCAGACCGAAAGGTAAGGCTCTGAACTGAAAATGGCGCCCTTCTACTGCAAAGCGTAGAAATTTCTGATGGGCCGGAAAGATGGGAATATGCAGATAAGCATCCCTTATGTCGATCGAGGCTAGCCATTCCTGCCCTTGTAGGGCGGTGGCCACTGATCGGATCGACTCCATCCGAAAGGTCCTGATATTTAGGAACTTGTTTAGCCCTTTTAGATTTAATATGGGCCTCACGTCCCCATTTGGTTTGGGGACTGTGAAAAGGTTCGAGTAAAACCCGAATCCGCTTTCTTCCAGGGGAACCTTCATGATTACCCCTTGGAGCAATAGTTGTTCTAGTGCCAGAAGGAGGGATCCTCTCTTTTGGGGATCTCTTGGCACGTTTGACCTCATAAATTGGGCAGGAGGAGTGCTTTTAACTCCAGCTTGTATCCCAGACTTACTGCGGAGAGCACCCATCTGTCTCTGATGGTGTCCCGCCAGGTCTCTGTGAACAACTGAAGTCTTCCCCCCACCCGATTGAGCGGGGGCAATACTTCATGCCTTAGGGGGAGGTTTTGTACCTCTCTTGATCCAGGGCTTCTTGTTACCCTGTGATTGTCCCTGATTTCTGCCCCCTGAATTTGACCGCGGAGGGCCGTCGGAACTGCTTCACAGCCGATGTGCCCGGGACTGGAGAGGTAGGCCTCTTAAAAGAAGGACTTCTACCCTTGTTCTTAACCGGTAAGAGTGAACTTTTACCGGCAGAAATTTTCTGGATATATTTGTCCAGATCTTCTCCAAATAAGCGTTCTCCATGAAATGGGAAGCTAACCAGCAGTCTTTTACAGGGAGCTTCAGCAGACCAGTTTTTGAGCCACAAAAGCCTACGCATATGTACTATAGACAGCGTAAAGCGGGAGGCCTGTTGGATTGTATCCTTTATGGCGTCCACCGCAAAACACAAGGCTCTAGGCAGGTCAGCTAGGGCATGAGCCTGCTGATCTGGTAAGTCCCTTAAGACTTGTTTCAACTGATCTTTCACTGCTTGGCAGACTCCAATCGCTGCTACCGCAGGTTGTGTCACCATACTTGCTGTAGAGAAAGCAGATTTTAGTAAAGACTCCAATTTTTTATCTATTGGGTCTTTGAACATTGGAACATTATCTACTGGACATGTCAGTGATTTGTTAACAGAAGAGATGGCTGCGTCCACTATAGGGACCCTCCATTTTCTTATGAACTTATCCTCCATGGGATAGATCACCGGAAATCTCTTGGGGGGAGCAAATATTTTATCAGGATGCTCCCAATCCTGGTAAATAAGCCCTTCTAATAAAGGGTGGATTGGGAAGGAACAGACCGCCTGGGGAGCTTTTAGCGACCCCAGCGAGGAAACCGTAGTGGATGGTGGTTCCGCCAGAGGCATTTTAAATGCTGATCGGACCATGTTAGTCAGAGACTGAACCCATAATCTTTCAGCCTGAGAAGCTGAGAAAGGTTCTTCCACTGTTGATTCCTCTATAAGTGAATCAACCTCATCCTGATCCCCTTCAGGTAGGTCGATCTCTGTGTGGGGCTGTTCCTCCACTAACAGGCACTCTGAAGGAGGAGACGGAGATCGGACGCGCTTTTCCTGTGACAGGGAAGCAGCGATCAATGCTGTTAATCTCTCTTCCAATCCTCCCAGAGTTGAGGATAAAACCTCCTCTGTTATATATACAGGAGCAGGTGGACTGGGGACAGCCGCAGCACCAGACATTCCTGCGGGGTTTCTACGGCTACTGACCTCTGCATTCTCAGGGGAGATTGGTGCAGTGCAAGCATGCCCAATATCCTCAGAGCCCGATGGAGACCCCTTTGGCTTCCTGGAAGATTTATTTCCGGAGCGTCTGGACGACATATCCTTTAAGCACAAAGCTGAGGTATTCCCGTCGTCATACACCAATTTTTGCTGGTAATAGTCTAACACAGGTGCTGCTATATACCAGGTGGTGTCCACTAAAGTGCCTTTCTATGGGGATGCCTGCATCAACCGCCTCTGTGTGCCACTGTTTGTTGCTAGCTCTGTTTGCATGCAGCTGACACTTGTACTGTGTCTTTTAACCATGCTGGGACGCCCGCACATGCGCAGAAGCGCCGCGGCGCGCATCGAGCGTCATCCACCCGCCCCGCCCCTTTTTTTTCATAGGAGGCGCGTGCACGCGCCCGCGCGCGCGCCCGTGCGCCAATGGCGCCCTTTTCGAAAACCAACAGAGGACTAGGAGCCAGGGCCCTTTTTGCCGGAGGGCCTGTGCGGTGGATGAACGCAGCAACAGGGCAGAGGAAGTAGATTCCCTCAGAGAAACTTACCAGCTGCCTGGATCTTTTGAGTTGAGAAAACCAAAGATCCACATTTACAAGAAAAATGGACTACAGCGGCCTCTAGTGGTTTAACACAGGTACCGCGGTCCCTGTTTTTTTTTTTTTTCTTGACTACTATTAAAATTTTACATTTTCAGTAGTTATAGGCAAACACAGATATTTAGCGGGAATACCGTTAGGTAACAGACAGAAAGACAAATTAGGCTTGGGGGTCCCCCAATAGAACCAAGTTCCTGAGGGCCCCCACTTACCTGATCCCCGCCGCAGGACTTTGTTTGGTCCACAAAAGTCCAAACTTCACCTATCACGGCAGGCATTGTAATTAAACCTTCAGGGACCGGGTTCCCAAGGATTCCACTCCCCTGGACCTGTATAGCACCCTGCACAGACAGCGTCTTGGTCGTGGGTATGACCAGAGCTCTGGATCCCAGGGTCCAGCCCTCCTAAGAGAAGCATTACAGGCAAAACCTTGCTCTTCTGCTGCAAGGCCCGGGTACCGACCGTTTAGCTATGAAGCTTTTTTTGGTGGGATCCGGAACAGCTTACTAAGGCCCAAAAGAACCTGTACGCAAGCCCAGTGAAAACACATGTTACTCTTTGGCCAACACCTTAGACACTGGCAAAAAACTGAGGTGCTCCCGGGTGGGAGGGGCTTATATAGGGGAGGGTACTTCCGGTTTGGAATTGGCCAGTGCCAACACCTGAAGGTAAACTATATAACCCATTAGTAATGACTAAGTCGCTCTGTGTCCCGTGATGTACGAAAAAGAAATAAAGAAAGTGCTGCGCTCAAAATTAAGATAAACTCGTGAAATATATAGTGATAAAAAAACACAATGGGTGATGCATTACCTGGTGTAATGCAATAAGTGACACAATGATGACAAATGGTAGATGGAGACTAACACACCTACAAAACACAATCACTATGCCTAAGAGGCTAGTATACAGTGGTCAATGTAGATGAGAGTGATACCATATATTGCCAAAATATACTTGTGAAGTCCAAATAATCCAAAAATAGATCAAAATAACTGTGAAGTTAATGAACTTATAAGTGAAGCCGATAGTGTATAGTAAATACACTGGACCTCAGCAAAAATACAATAAGGTGGTGAGTATTAGGCTTGTGCAATTCGTTTCGTAACTAATCGAAATTCGTCCGAATTTAGCAACTTTCGGACATTCGGAAGCATTCGAATTTCCGAACAAAGCAATTACGAATAAAACCGAATCCGAAATAAATTATATCGCAAATAGCGAATGCCCGAATGTCTTCGGCATAATTCGTTATGAAAAAAGTTAGGAATGTACGAATCCATTCGAAGCACAATAACACTCACTCTGCTCTCTGCTTCTCCCTCACCATGCTGAACTCCCTCTCAAAATGGTGTACAGGGGCGGAGGCTATAGCCGCATGTAAAAAACGAAAGTAAAATTCGAGATTTCGAATCGTTACAAATAACCGCTATGTATTTAGAAAAGTACAAATCCATTCGAAGCACATTAGGCATAATAGGCAGCGCCATTGTGAGAGAGACACGAAAAATTACGAATCAACGAACCCCAAAAAAGTTAGGAAAGTAGAAAGTGTGTGCAGAATCAATGAAAAACAATGTACTCTACCGAAAGTACGAATTATAAATCAACGAAAAATAAGGCTTACATTAATACCAATCATTCCGATTCAACGAAAAATGTCGCTTGCGAAAATCCGAATTAGTCCGAACACAAAAAATCCCGTCTAGCAAAATTACGAACGATTCCGAATCAACAGGACCGAAAAGAAACGAACCGAAACTAAGCGAATTTTTCCGTTGTGCACAAGTCTAGTGAGTATAGAGTCCAAATAGACCGAGGTTGGTCTAATAACTGTATACAGTAAACCCCCGTTATATCGCGGTTCAGTTTTCGCGGTCCAGGTATATTGCGTTTTTTTCTGAAAGACCTATTAACATTATTTTATTGATTAAATCCTTGTTAATTAAATATTTTTGTGTTTTCCATTGCTCTTGATATGTCTCTCAGTATCTTTTATGTCTTTAACCACTTAACGACCGCTCACTGTATATATACGTCGGCAGAATGGCACCGACAGGCACAATCACGTACAGTGTACGTGACTGCCTTTGTATAGTTGGGGGGTCCAATCGGACCCCCCTTCTATCCAGTGAGCGGTCGTTATCCGTTGGGGAGCGATCCGGGATGAGGGGACGGCCGTTCGATTCCGGCCACCCCCTCGCGTTCGTTCCCGGCGAATGAGAAAGCTTCCTCTGCTGTGTAATGTTTACACAGGCAGAGGAAGTGATGTCATCTCTCATGCGGCGCTCACATATACCGAGCGCCGTACAAGAGAAGACACACAGGTTAGTGCACAAACAGTACACTGACACCAGGACACATAGGAACATAAATCGCCCCCCAGGCCCCCCCAGATCACCCCCCAGATCACCTCCCAGCCCCCAGTCACAGTGTCACTGATTGCAGTGACCATTTACTTACTGATCACTGCAATCAGTGACATTTGTGACTGTAAAAGTGTCACTACAGTTAGTTTAGGTCCAGTGTAGCCCCCTAACCCCCCCCCCTAATAAAGGTTTAACCCCCTGATCACCCCCCAGGTAACCCTTTCACCCTCTATCACCACTGTCACTAAGCGATCGTTTTTCTGATCGATGTCTTATTGTCGGTGATGCAGATCGGTAGCCAGTTATTTTTTTTAGGTTCGCCGTCAGGTTTTTATAGCGTCAGGTACCCCCATATATTACCTAATAAATGTTTAACCACTTGATCGCCCCCCCAGGGTAACCCTTTCACCCCCTATCACCACTGTCACTAAGCGATCATTTTTCTGATCGCTGTATTACTTATGCTGATGCCGATAGGTAGCCAATTATTTTTTTTTAGGTTCGCCGCAGGTTTTTATAGCGTCAGGTACCCCAATATATTATCCAATAAAAGTTTAACCCCCTGATTGCCCCTAGTTAACCCTTTCACCGGTGATCACCATATAAGTGTTACGGGTGACGCTGGTTAGTTAGTTTGCTTTTTATAGTGTCAGGGCACCCGCCGTATATAACCCAATAAAGGTTTAACCCCCTGATCGCCCAGCGGGTGATATCAGGTTTTAGCGTCAGAGAGGGTCTGCGTCACACCCCAGACAGCGTCAGGTTAGTGCCAGTAGCGCTAACACCCACACGTGAAGCATACACCCAGGGCCAGCCCAAGACATTGTGCTGCCTGGGCCCAGGATCAAAATGCTGCCCCCCTCCTCCCTACCGCCCCCCCCAAAAAAAATAAAATAATAATAATCACGCCCACCAAAAGGCCCCCACATTTATTATTTTATATTATGACAATAAAAAACAAAATTACATTTATTAGGAAGTCAGATTTCCACGTAATAGTGGTGGTGGGGTTCAGACAGAGGCAGCGGCGGTTGTGGTGAGGGGGGAGGGGAGGTTAGACACAGGCAGGGGTGGTAGAGGAGATTAGACACAGGCGGGGGGGTAGGGGAGGTTAGGCACAGGTAGGGGTGGTAGGGGGGATTAGACACAAGCAGGGGTGGTAGGGAGGTTAGACACAGGCAGGGGTGGTAGGGAGGTTAGACACAGGCAGGGGTGGTAGGGAGATTAGACACAGGCAGGGGTGGTAGGGAGGTTAGACACAGGCAGGGGTGGTAGGGAGGTTAGACACAGGCAGGGGTGGTAGGGAGATTAGACACAGGCAGGGGTGGTAGGGGGATTAGACACAGGCAGGGGTGGTAGGGAGGTTAGACACAGGCAGGGGTGGTAGGGGGATTAGACACAGGCAGGGGTGGTAGGGAGATTAGACACAGGCAGGGGTGGTAGGGGGATTAGACACAGGCAGGGGTGGTAGGGGGGTTAGACACAGGCAGGGGTGGTAGGGGGATTAGACACAGGCAGGGCTGGTAGGGAGGTTAGACACAGGCAGGGGTGGTAGGGGGATTAGACACAGGCAGGGGTGGTAGGGGGATTAGACACAGGCAGGGGTGGTAGGGGGGTTAGGCACAGGCAGGGGTGGTAGGGGGGTTAGACACAGGCAGGGGTGGTAGGGGGATTAGACACAGGCAGGGGTGGTAGGGGGATTAGACACAGGCAGGGGTGGTAGGGGGATTAGACACAGGCAGGGGTGGTAGGGGGGATTAGACACAGGCAGGGGTGGTAGGGGGGATTAGACACAGGCAGGGGTGGTAGGGGGGATTAGACACAGGCAGGGGTGGTAGGGGGGATTAGACACAGGCAGGGGTGGTAGGGGGGATTAGACACAGGCAGGGGTGGTAGGGGGGGTAGACACAGGCAGGGGTGGTAGGGGGATTAGACACAGGCAGGGGTGGTAGGGGGGTTAGACACAGGCAGGGGTGGTAGGGGGGTTAGACACAGGCAGGGGTGGTAGGGGGATTAGACACAGGCAGGGGTGGTAGGGGGGTTAGACACAGGCAGGGGTGGTAGGGGGGTTAGACACAGGCAGGGGTGGTAGGGGGATTAGACACAGGCAGGGGTGGTAGGGGGGGATTAGACACAGGCAGGGGTGGTAGGGGGGGGTTAGACACAGGCAGGGGGGTTAGACACAGGCAGGGGTGGTAGGGGAGGTTAGAAACAGGCAGGGGTGGTGGAGATGGGATTAGTGACACTTACTTTCTCTCAGTGTCAGCCGCGCCTATAGCGATCCCTCTTCCATCATGGGGTCTCTGCTCAGCCGAAAGCTCCTCCCCCTTTACGCTGTTGTTCGTCAGCTGACTTTCTCGTCAGCAGCATGGGGGGGGGGAGCCGTGGAGAGGATGGGCGGGCGGCCAGCTGTGTGGTTATGGCAGCGAATGGTCTGCCAATACTTCTAATAGCAGCGGTGCTGGGCCATCCACATAGTGGGATGAAGAGCGGAGCGGGTGGGCGTAGCGGAGCCCGATTGGGCGGGATTACTGTATTTATGGGCGTCAATGTGCCGCCCCTCAGAACCTGCCGCCTGGGACAATGGTCCCATCGGGTCCCATGGTAGGGCCGGCCCTGCATACACCCCCCTTAGTGGTATAGTATCTGAACAGATCAGTATCTGATCTGATCAGATCTATACTAGCGTCCCCAGCAGTTTAGGGTTCCCAAAAACGCAGTGTTAGCGGGATCAGCCCAGATACCTGCTAGCGCCTGCGTTTAGCCCCTCCGTCCAGCCCAGGCCACCCAAGTGCAGTATCGATCGATCACTGTCACTTACAAAACACAACACACATAACTGCAGCGTTCGCAGAGACAGGCCTGATCCCTGCGACTCCAGTGCTGTAGGAGGTGATTTCACCACCACAGTTAAAAAAAAAAAAGCATATATGCCGAAGCATTGGGGCAGCAGGGGCGGAGGAGCGGAGGAGCGATTTTGCTCCTAATGCCGCGTACATACGGTCGAAATTCCGACGGAGGCTTGCCCGTGGAAAAGTCCGACCATGTGTGTGCGGCATAACTTTTTTGCGGGAAGATGCCCCCATGCTTCGGCATATATAAATGGTGCATGTATGCCCATCATTAGAAGTGGGTGGATGAAGGGCGGTATTCTAATGGTGGGCATACCCACCGATCAATCTCTTTTTTCGTTCAGCCAACAGGCTGCATGAAAAAAAAAGATTACAATACATGTCCAACAAGGACCAGCAACGTACTGGTATGTTGCTGGACTTTGAATGTTTATACCAGAATGATGCCTGCGGGTTTAGGTATCATCTTGGTATCATTCTTTTCAGCCAGCGGCCGGCTTTCATGTAAAAGCAATCCTAGTGGCTAATTAGCCTCTGGACTGCTTTTACAAGCAGTGGGAGGGAATGTCCCCCCCCCCCCGGATATAAAAAGCGCCATTGGGAAAGCATTTTATCACACCGATCTTGGTGTGGTCAGATGCTTTGAGGGCAGAGGAAAGATCTAGGGTCTAATAGACCCCATTTTTTTTCAAAAAAAGAGTACCTGTCATTACCTATTGCTATCATAGGGGATATTTACATTCCCTGAGATAACAATAAAAATGATAAATAAAAATATGGAAGGAACAGTTTAAAAATAAAATAAAAAAGCAAAATTAATAATAATAATTAAAAAAAAGCACCCGTGTCCTGCCCTGCTCTTGCGCAATGGCGAATGCAAGGGTCGGTCTGGCGTCATATGTAAACAGCAATTGCACCATGCATGTGAGGTATCACCGCGAAGGTCAGATCGAGGGCAGTCATTTTAGACCTCCTCTGTAAATCTAACGTGGTAACCTGTAAAGGCTTTTAAAAATGTATGTAGTTTGTCGCCAATGCGCGTTTGTGTAAAATTTTAAAGCATGTCGTGTTTGGTATCTATGTACTCGGCCTAAGATCATCTTTTTTATTTCATCAAACATTTGGGCAATATAGTGTGTTTTAGTGCATTAAAATTAAAAAAAGTGTATTTTTTCCCCAAAAAATGCGTTTGAAAAATCGCTGCGCAAATACTGTGTGGAAAAAAAAAATGCAACACCCACCATTTTAATCTGTAGGGCCTTTGCTTTAAAAAAATATATAATGTTTGGGGGTTCAACATAATTTTCTTGCAAAAAAAAAAAAAATGTTTTCATGTAAACAAAAAGTGTCAAAAGGGGCTTTGTCTTCAAGTGGTTAGAAGAGTGGATGTAAGCTTCCTAATGTTGTGTATAAAATGCCAGGACAGTTCAAAACCCCCCCAAATGACCCCATTTTGGAAAGCAGACACCCCAAGCTATATACTGAGAGGCATGTCGAGTCCATGGAATATTTTATATGTTGACACAAGTTGCGGAAAAAAGACAATTTATTTTTATTTTTTATTTTTTTGCACAAAGTTGTCACTAAATGATATATTGCTCAAACATGTCATGGGTATATGTGGAATTACACCCCAAAATACATTCTGTTGCTTCTCCTGAGTACGGGGATACCACATGTGTGAGACTTTTTGAGAGCCTAGCCACGTACGGGACCCCGAAATCCAAGCACCGCCTTCAGGCTTTCTAAGGGTGTAAATTTTTGATTTCACTTCTCACTGCCTATCACAGTTTCGGAGGCCATGGAATGCCCAGATGGCACAACCCCCCCCCCCCCAAATGACCCCATTTTGGAAAGTAGACACCCCAAGCTATTTGCTGAGAGGTATGGTGAGTATTTTGCAGATCTTGCTTTTTGTCACAAAGTTTTGAAAATTGAAAAAAAACAAAAACAAATGAGAGCTGTAAAATAATCACCATGCCTCTCAGCAAATAGCTTGGGGTGTCTACTTTCTAAAATGGGGTCATTTGGGGGGGTTTGTGCTATTTTGGCATTTTATGGCCTTTGAAACTGTGATAGGTAGTGAGGAGTGAAATCAAAAATTTAAGCCCTTAGAAATCCTGAAGGCGGTGCTTGGTTTCGGGGTCCCGTACGCGGCTAGGCTCCTAAAAAGTCCCACACATGTGGTATCCCCGTACTCAGGAGAAGCAGCAGAATGTATTTTGGGGTGCAATTCCACATATAACCATGGCATGTGTGAGCAATATATCATTTAGTGACAACTTTTTGTAATTTGTTTATTTTTTTTGTCATTATTCAATCACTTGAGACAAAAAAAAAAAATATTCAATGGGCTCAACATGCCTCTCAGCAATTTCCTTGGGATGTCTACTTTCCAAAATGGGGTCATTTGGGGGGGTTTTGTACTGCCCTGCCATTTTAGCACCTCAAGAAATGAGATAGGCAGTCATAAATTAAAAGCTGTGTAAATTCCAGAAAATGTACCCTAGTTTGTAAACGCTATAACTTTTGCGCAAACCAATAAATATACGCTTATTGACATTTTTTTTACTAAAGACATGTGGCTGAATACATTTTGGCCTAAATGTATGACTAAAATTGAGTTTATTCAATTTTTCTTATAACAAAAAGTAGAAAATATCATTTTTTTTCAAAATTTTCAGTCTTTTTCCATTTATATCGCAAAAAAAATAATCGTAGAGGCAATCAAATACCATTAAAAGAAAGCTCTATTTGTGGGAAGAAAAGGACGCAAATTTCGTTTGGGTACAACATTGCATGTCCGCACAATTTACAGTTAAAGCAGCGCAGTGCAAAATTCTGAAATCACCTCTGGTCCTTTAGCTACAAAATGGTCCGGGGCTTAAGTGGTTAAATGTGTTTCTATTGTTTTAAAAGTGTGTTTAAAGACCTTAAAATGCTTTTAAAGTACAGTGAAAGTTATAAAAACATGCCTAGTGTGTATTTAAATAGGGTATTTCTATTTTGCGGATTTTCACTTATTGCGGGTGGGTCTGGAACGTAACCCCCGCGATGGAGGGGGGTTTACTGTAATATGTTGTCTGCAGGCTGTCCACAACCATGTAGATCTAAAGCCCCATACACACGGTCGGACTTCCATCTGACTTTTCCGTGTTTTTTTTGTCCGAACGGAGTTGGTCGTGAAACACCCATAGCATACACACCACAGGACTTTTCTGCAAACTTTCCCAAAACTTTTTGCAACATCACGTGGTTTTTCAGCTCTTTTCTGCTCTTTACCGCCACCCTTTGGTCAACTTCTGCTATTGTTGGTTGATTTTAACATTAGTTGTTTTGTCCATCGGACAAAAGTCCGATGGTTTTCTGTACACACGGTCGGACTTTGCTCCATCGGACTTTTGTTGGGCAAAAGTTTGTCCGTTTGCAGACCCAACTTTTGTCCGATGAAAGCAAGAAAAAAGCAAAAAAAGTTTGTCCGATGGAGCGTACACACGGTCGGATTGTTGGTCCAACTTGCTCAAAATGAAGTTTGTTGGCCAAAAGTCCGACCGTGTGTACGGGGCTAAAGGCTTACCAGATATGGTGGACCCAACAGAGCTTACGCCCAGTGAGTCAAGCAAGCTTGATGGTGTAGCACACCAAAAGGGAGATACAGCGGGCACAGCTTCCAATAAGAACCAGGGAATGGTATATCACATCAATGACATCAGTGAGTATCCACCATGGAGACGGTCTGAAAGTGTCAGTAAAAGGCCTGCCGCTAAGCACTGTTATGTTTTCCCACACCACAAAAAAAAAGTGCAGCGCTAACTTACTAATCAATAACTTAACAATAATGGTGGAACCCTCTAATGTATGGAAATCTCCATAAACTTCAATATTACCACAATACCAGTCTCTGTCATATGTATTGTCACATATAACACACATCACACTGAAAAAAGACATACAAAAAATTTCACTTAGGCCCCTTTCACACTTGTGTGACTTGTCCTGCGACTTGGGACTGCAAAGTCGCATGACAAGCCCGTACCCCATAATTTCCAATGAGTACCCTTCATATCTGTGTGACTTCAAGTCGCACCGACTTCAAAGTAGTCCCTGTACAACTTTGGTCCGACCTTGATGTGAGCTAATGTCCATAGACCTCAAGTTACATTCCCGAAATCACGGCAAAATCGCTGTAAAATCTTGGGTCTCATCAGCAGGGCCGCCACCAGGAATTTTGGGGTCCCTTACACAGCTTCAGGCACAGGCCCCCTGGAGCAGAGGAGAACCGGGGGAGGGGGTGGGTGCTGCCGCCGCAAATTGAGAAGCGGGGGGCAGCCGCGAATTTAGAAGCGGGGGGTGCCACGAATTGAGAAGCGGGGGGTGCTGCCGCCGCAAATTGTTGGGGTCTCGGGGGGGGGGGGGGCTTTGGGTGCTGACGAACATAAAAAGAACAAAAAAAGGGGGGGTTGCCATCCGGGGCCCTGAGGACCTCTGGGCCCCTTACAAAAAAATAATAATCATAATTTATAAAAAATAAAAAAAATAATAATAATTTTTATTAAAAAAAAAGGGGGTTGCCAGGGGCCCTGGGGACCTCTGGGCCCCTTACAAAAAATAAATAAAATAAAATAAAAAATTTTTTAATAAAAAATACATAAAAAACAGGGGTTACCATCGGGGACCTCCGGGCCTCTGGGGACCTCTGGGCCCCTTAAAAAAAAAAAAAAATTATAAAAAAATTAATAAAAAATAAATATTTTTATATAAAAAAAAGAGGGGTTGCCATTCGGGGCCCTGGGGACCTCTGGGCCTCTTACAAAAAACAACTAAAAATAACAAAAAAATAAATATATATATATATATATTTTTTTTTTTTTTAATAAAAAATACATTAAAAAGGGGGTTACCATCCGGGACCCTGAGGACCTCTGGGCCCCTTACAAATAAATAAATAAATAAAAAATAAATAAATAAATAAAACAGGGGGGTTGCCATCCGGGCCCCTTACTGGTGGCCCTGCTCATCAGACCACAGGACATGGTTCCAGTAATCCATGTCCTTAGTCTGCTTGTCTTCAGGAAACTGTTTGCGGACTTTCTTGTGCATCATCTTTAGAAGAGGCTTCCTTCTGGGACGACCGCCATGCGGACCAATTTGATGCAGTGTGCGGCGTATGGTCTGAGCACTGACAGGCTGACCCCCCCACCCCTTCACCCGGCCTCTGCAGCAATGCTGGCAGCACTCATACATCTATTTCCCAAAGACAACCTCTGGATATGACGCTGAGCACGTGACCTCAACATCTTTGGTGGACCATGGCGAGGCCTGTTCTGAGGGGAACCTGTCCTGTTATACCGCTGTATGGTCTTGGCCACCGTGCTGCAGCTCAGTTTCAGGGTCTTGCCAATCTTCTTATAGCCTCGGCCATCTTTATGTAGAGCAAAAATTCATTTTTTTCAGATCCTCAGAGAGTTCTTTGCCATGGGGTGCCATGTTGAACTTCCAGTGACCAGTATGAGAGAGTGAGAGCGATAACACCAAATTTAACACACCTGCTCCCCATTCACACCTGAGATCTTGAAACACTAATGAGTCACATGACACCGGGGAGGAAAAATGGCTAATTGGGCCCAATTTGGACATTTTCACTTAGGGGTGTACTCACTTTTGCTGCCAGCAGTTTGGATATTAACCACTTCAGCCCCGGAAGGTTTTACCCCCTTCCTGACCACAGCACTTTTTACAATTTGCCGCTGCGTCACTTTAACTGGTAATTGCGTGGTTGTGTGGCGCTCTACCCAAACAAAATTTGCGTCCTTTTATTCCCAAAAATAGAGATTTCTTTTGTTGGTATTTGATCACCTCTGCGGGTTTTTATTTGTTCGCTATAAACAAAAATAGAGCGACAATTTTGAAAATTTCACTTTTTGCTATAATAAATATCCCCAAAAATGTTTTTAAAAAAACAAATTTATTCATCAGTTTAGGCTGATATATATTCTTCTACATATTTTTGGTATAAAAAAAAAAATGCAATAAGCGTATATTGATTGGTTTGCGCAAAAGTTATAGTGTCTACAAGCTATGGGAAAGATTTATGGCATTTTTATTTTTTTATTTTTTTACTAGTAATGGCGGTGACCTGCCATTTTTAGCAGGACTGCGACATTGTGATGGACAGATTGGACACTTTTGACACATTTTTAGGACCAATGACATTTATACAGCGATCTGTGCTATAAAAATGCACTGATTACTGTATAAATGTCACTGGTAGGGAAGGGGTTAACACTAGGGGGCGATCAAGGGGTTAAATGTGTGTTCCCTCAGTGTGTTCTAACTGTGTGGGGATAGGACTGAGTAGGAGAGGAGACATATCACTGTTCCTACTTCCTAGGAACAAATGACATGTCTCCTCTCCTCTGACAGCACAGGGATGTGTGTGTTTACACACACACATCCCCGTGCTGTCGCTCGTGCACGTGGTCGCGCGTGGCCGGCGGCGATCGCGACCGCCGGCCACGCGCATAAGGGTCCCCCGCCATGCAGCACGCGCGCCCCCTCTGGCGGCTCTTAAAGGAAACTGCGTACGGGTACGGGGTTTCGTGCAGGGGTGCCATTCTGCCCCCGTAAATAGACGTGAGCCGGTCGGGAACCGGTTAATTGGCTGTGTGTTGAGTTATTTTGAGGGGACAGCAAATTTACACCGTTATACAAGCTGTACACTCACTACTTTACATTGTAGCAAAGTGTCATTTCTTCAGTGTTGTCACATGAAAAGATAGAAGAAAAGATTTACAGAAATGTGACTGAGGGGTGTACTTACTTTTGTGAGATACTGTAGTTCACTGCTAGCAACACACTACGCGGATCTGTACCTGTTCCGTGTCTGGTGGATTTTTTATAATGTTATATATAAAAGGAAAATGAAACGTTACACGTTTTAGGGCCCATTCACGTCAGCATCCAAGAGCGTGCGTTTTTTTGCGCATCACCGCGTGTTCCTGCGTGCCGCGTTTTAGGGCTGCCACTTAATGCCAATAGGCTGCCCTATGCCCATGAAATACACACAAAAAAATCAGCTTCTAACTTCAGCTTCTTTAATCAAACTATGACAATTAGCCCCCGTTCACATTGGAGGGACTTGTCATGCGGGCTGACAGGTCAAATCGCATGACAAGTCGCATCCTATTGCCAGCAATGGCACTGTTCCTATCGGTGCGGTGCCGACTTTTCCGACCATTTGAAAAACTAGTGCTTGTACTACATTTGCAGATTTCGGGTGCGACTTGAATAAACTTATCTGTGCATGAAGCCGCACAGATGTCTTCAATGTCGCACCCGAAAGTCACACTGAGATGTGCCATTTCAGGTGAAGGCGCATGATTTCAAAGCCGCAGTCAACAGGGGCTAAAACCTAGAAGCTGATTGGTTTCTCTGCACGGCTGCACCAGATTCATTGTGCACCAGTTTTAGTAAATCTCCCCCATTGCATCAGTCATTCATCTTTACAATTTGTATTTATTTTTTTTATATCATCCTTGTTTGTAGTTTTAATTTTTTAATTTTTTTTTGCTGAACTTCCAGCTACTTTGAAGCAATAGGAAAATAACCTGTAATATGTTTGACAGTTTTGGAACCACAGGTCCAAACAAAAGGAGGAAATGTAAAATAAAGATAAATAAATAATTAAATAAATACATTTAAAGAAGATAATAAAAAGATAAATAAACAATAAATAAGATAATAATATATATATTTTTTTAAATAAATGTAAAAGATAAATAAAAATAAGAAAATAAATGTGTAGTGGGTGTTTGAATTTAAGGGAGGCATCTGGGTGGTAGTGTAACCCAGATGTACTAATTTCTAGGGAAACCGGGACTTTTTTCTGGTTCTTGGAGGACTCTGGTGGTGTGAGGTTCCTTGCGGTCCACAGGTGGTGCTGTTGCCCTGGGCCAGAGCTGAACTCACACCACAAGACTGTACCTTTTTTGTCCTCCCCTGGAGCTGGTACGGCGGGGCGGGGAACCTGCTGTGACGCAAAGGGAGAGGGGATAAAAGGGGCGGATGCCCTTGCCACGGGGTTCAGAGTTCGGAGTCCGGAGTGGGAGTCGGAGGACTCGGCCGCACCCAGGCACCTTCAGCTTGGGTGCTGGCGTTCCGGTGTTCCAGGCCTAGGTGCCCTTGACCTGGCGGGAGCGAGAGATGGAGTCCATCTCAGGCACCTTTAGCCTGGGGTGAGGTACTATGGTGGATGCCTGGGGCTCAGTACCTTCGACTGAGTTCCGCGAGGGTGGAGGAATCCGAGGGGGCCCTAATGCCTTGGGTGCCCGTGTCTGAGTTTGTGAGGACTGGTGAGCAGAACTTCTCTGAAGAGTCCGGCGCAGCATTGCTGGTGACAGAAAGGCCTCCGGTATCTCCCTTGGACGGATTTCCTTCCCCTGACAGGGGCAGTGCTAGCGAAGGTAATTCATGTTCTACCTCATATAGTCAGTGATCGTGACTACTCGCCATTGGTGGTACCACAGTGGTTAGCAGGAGAAGGGAAAGGATTGTGCCTCGATCTATTCCCCATCACTACTCAGTAGAAGAAACTGTATGTTTGTATGCCAAGAAGAATAAAACTGAGTTGGACCTATTCACTGTGTGGAACTCGGGTTACTAGGAGTAAAGGAGTCAGGGACGAAGGACTGGACTTGACTCTAGGACACCTACACAAAACCCAATCTTCTGGCCTTCACCTCTCAGCTATGCAGGACATGGGCCGTGGTGTATCTCATCCCTCCCCCCAGCAATGAGACCCCTAGACGAAGAAAGACAAGCCGAGTATGAGAAGGGGAGAGAGGGGTGAGGCCGCTACAAATGTAAAAATAAATATATGTGTAGCGGGGTGTTCCCCTATATTGGGAAGAAACTACATTACCCATAACCCCATTCTTGTTGTGACGTTCCACCGCAGAGACTCATGGGAGGGGTTATAAAAGGAAGAGGCGGGGCCGGGCTCGGCCTCTTTGGCGACACGAGACTTCACGGACGGATCCTCCTGTGCGGATGTGTCGGAGGGGCAAGGCCTGAAGCCTGAGGCCTTGCTCTGCACCGAAGAGCCTTCCATCCTCCCCTCTGCGAGCCTGGGTGGCATCTGACTTTGTGAGCTACCGCCTTGTCGGATCGGGGACCCGATCGTTGGAGAGATCGAGAGTGTGTGACACGGCCGGTGGAGGTTTTCCCGGACTGGATCCGTAGTCCGGCGGGTGAGAGGGCATAAGCCCAGCTTAGATACTGTTGCTGTGTATAGGCCTATAGACTGCCGTGGCCTACAAGTTATTTTCATACCCCTTGGATTACAAAGTTATACTCTGTTTAAGTGCACCACCATTACAGACCTGCCGGTGAAGAAAGAAGGACTAAGCTAAATATTAGAACCAGGCCTGGTGGGGATTCTAGCGTGTTTGATTGCTGCGCCATAGGGCCCTTAGTTAACGGTCGCCCGTATGGCGCACTTGTAGCGTGTGTTACTATATAGTGTGTTAGAGTGGCAGGACGCTGCCCTTAGGAGTGATTGTTTAGAACTGTGATTATTGTTACCCCTTTTATTCATATTGAGAATTGATGAGTAAAACACTTTACCTATTACAATTCATTACTGTGTCCTTGCTTAGTTATTCTATTGCATAGGACATATCATTGATTGTTAGTACTAGCTGTGCCAGAAGGGGATAGAGCCTATTGCCGGGGGTTGGCGGAGCTGCACTCAGGGCCCAAAATCTAATTCTGCGGCCTCCTTAGTTGGAGGTATCGCTACACGTGGGGGTTCTCGTCCGGGATCCTGATGCAGCAAGCGAACGCCAGAAGTGCCGGCATGGACCCCATGGATCCAAGAGCGGTAGAAGAGTGGTGCAAAGCCGCTAATACAGAGCCAAAACAGTCGATAGCCATTAGCCTTCCTGGCGAGAAATGGTCAAGTGAGACGGTAGAGGAACTAATGAGTTCAGTGTCCCCAGATCACACACCGTGGGTGATAGACATGAAGACAGACCCAAACATCTCATATCAATACGCATTAGTGGAATATTGGGACGGGATGCCAGAGGCCTGTAAGCACAAGTGTCTGCGGATGCCAGACAACAGAACATTTAGGCTGGCGCACGCAATAACTGTAGAAAGGGAACCATCCCCTACGGGATCGCCACAGGCTGCGGCCCGAACTACACCTGAAAGAGAAGACAGGGCGCCACCTCCGGTGGCACCTGCATCGGCCACTGCTATATCACCAGAACTGATAAATGCAATAGGGGATTTGCTAGCCAAATGTCAGAAGACAAGTACGGTGCATGTGGAAACTAGCTACCGGAGACTAAAAATATTCTCAGGGAAGCTCCCTGTCCCGGCAGGGGAAGAAGATTTTGATACTTGGGTGGAACAGGCATTACAGGCAGTGGAGGCATGGGAGGTGCCGGAGGCACAGAAGAGGCAGCGAGTGTTAGAAAGCCTTAAAGGTGCAGCAGCAGAAGCAGTGAAAAGTTTCCGGTTTGGGAATGCAGGGTGCACGGCGCAGGATTGTCTAGCTATGCTGCAGGAAGAGTTTGGTCAATTAGACAAGGTGACAGAGACGGTCTACCAGTTTGAACACACTTTCCAAAAACCGTAGGAGAACCTTTCCGAGTATGTCAGAAGGCTAAACAGGCTGCTGTGCAAGATTGTGTTAAAGAAAGGGATGAAGCCCCAAGATGCCGATGCGGCAAGAATGAAGCAAGTCTTAAAGGGAGCGCTACGCTCCGATCCAGTCTGGCTGCACCTGAAAACCTTGGGAGGAGGAATGTTGCTGACTTATGCTGATTTAATAAAAATTATCAGAGATGAGGAGGCGCTGCAACAGGACCAGCAGAAGGATAAGACAAGTGTTGTACCCGCACAGGTGCTGGTCAATCCAGTGATGACCCCTGAAAGAGAGGCGGAGATAGACACCCTAAAAACTCAGATGTCCAAGGTATTAGAGATATTGACCTCTCTGATAGCAAAAGACACAGAGTGTCCCAAGAAGAAGGAAAGTCCAAGGAAGGAATTGTTCCCGATTGCCTCAGCACCCGAACCTTTACAAGAATGGGGAGATATAGTCTGCTTCAACTGTGGGGGAGTTGGCCACATTGCAGCCACATGTTCTAGTCCGAAGAAGAAGAGACCAGACAACCGCAAGCCGGCGGGAAACTTCAGAGGGCCCCGGTGAAGGAGTCAACCGGGTGCCCACCATCTTCAGTAAACTCCAAGCTGAATGCAAAGAAAAACAAAAAGAGAGATAGAACACCAAAGGGGAAACGTAATACCCCTCAACAAAGCTATACTCCAAGAAGAAGGGGGGAGACCCCTCAGGAGAGGCACGGCACCCCCCAAAGGAGGTGCCCACCCAAGAAAAATAATAGTACACCTCAGCGGGTTCCTACACCCATTAAAAGGAGGGAAGTCAGTGCATACCAGGCTCAAGAAAGGTTCAAGTCCAAAGGGAATAGGACAAGAGAGAGTCCAAAGGGAAAAGGTCTGAAGAAGGCAGCTCCTGCCGGACCATATCCAGAGAAGCTGGTAGGCCCATCCCCTATAGTGCCCATTCAAGTGGAGGGAGTCTACACCAGGGGCCTCCTGGACACCGGGGCACAAGTGACCCTACTATACCGGGACTTCTATGACAGGCACCTGAGTCATCTGCCTATCCAGAAGATAGAGGAGCTGGAAATATGGGGAATTGGAACCCAGAGTTTCCCTTACGATGGCTACCTTCCCATCCAAATAACCTTTGACCCATCCGTGGCTGGGAAGGCCGAAGTGTTTGACACCCTGGCAGTTGTGTGTCCTAGGCCGCCTGGAGCCAACAAGAATTCCCTTATAATAGGGACAAACACGGACCTGGTCCGAAGACTCCTGACCCCTCTAGTGACGGAAGAAAGACAAGCAGCTACCAAGATCCATCCCATGCTGAAGACAGCCTACCAACGGCTGGTCCAAGAGTGGGAGACCCCTGGAGAGGAGATAGGGAAGTTGTGGAGACTTGGAAGAGAAGGGGTAGTGTTGCAGCCCGGTGAAGTAACCTGTCTCAGGGCCACTGTGAAGCTTACTTGGGAACAGCCTGGTCCCTTTGTCATGCTGGAGTCAGACCCAAGGGGTGAATCCTCAGGCCTGGAGGTGATACCGGAAGTGATTCCGCTGAAGGTCCTGAAGAAGGCCCATTATAGAGTTCCAGTGAGTGTTAGGAATACTACCAAAGACCCCATGGACATCCCAGCCAGAATGTTGCTAGGCCAGGTGAGCCCAGCGGCCCCTGTTACCCTGTCAGAAGTGAAGAGGACAGGTGAAGAAGCGGATGTTTGGGAGAAGCTGACCATGGAAAACCCGAATCTGTCCAGGGCTTGGAAAGAGAGAGCCAAGGCCCAGTTGAATAGATGGGAGAAGATCTTCTCTAGGGATGAATTTGATGTGGGGTGTGCAAGAAGTGCCACCCATCGGATCCGCCTCCAAGAAGATAAGCCTTTCCGAGAGAGAGTCAGGCGGGTCCCGCTAGCCGATCTGGAGGATCTGAGGGAACAACTTGCAGAACTCAAGAGGACTGGTGTGATACGGGAGTCCAGAAGCCCCTATGCCTCTCCCATAGTAGTGGTCCGAAAGAAGAATGGATCATTGAGGCTCTGTATAGACTACAGGACTCTCAACAGGAGAACCATACCTGACCAATACACCACTCCGAGGATAGAGGATGCCCTACAGAGCTTGTCTGGAGCCAAATGGTTCAGCGTTATGGATCTCAAGAGTGGGTACTATCAGATTCCGATGCACCCAGCAGACAAGGAGAAGACAGCTTTCATAACCCCAGTGGGGTTCTTCGAATTCGACCGGATGCCCCAAGGTCTGTCTGGAGCCCCAGCTACTTTCCAACGTCTCATGGAGAAGACAGTAGGGGACATGAACTTGATCGAAGTCCTTGTATACCTAGACGATGTCATTGTCTTTGGGAGAACCTTGGAGGAACATGAAGAGAGGCTGGAGAAAGTGTTGAGAAGACTCAGTGAGGAAGGACTTAAGCTTTCGCCTGAGAAGTGTCGGTTCTACCAGTCTTCTGTGAACTATCTGGGGCACATAGTATCTGAAGAAGGGGTGGCCACAGACCCTGAGAAATTGGAGGCAGTTACCTCCTGGCCACAGCCCACCACAGTAACAGAACTCAGATCCTTCTTGGGCTTCTGCTCCTACTATAGAAGGTTTGTGGAGGGATTTGCTCGAATTGCTAGACCATTGAATGAGTTGCTCAAGACTGAAGGAGAGGAGGATGGATCGGGGCCCAGGAGGCCAGGAGAGTCCATCAGAGATCAGTGGAATCAGAGGTGTGAAGAGGCTTTCCAGGAATTGAAGAGGAGCCTGACCACTGCACCAGTCTTGGCCTATGCAGACCCAACCAAACCCTATGAACTGCACGTGGATGCTAGTCACGACGGTCTGGGAGGAGTACTTTACCAAGAACATGAGGGGCAATTGCGGCCTGTTGCCTATGTGAGTAGAAGCCTGACCCCCTCTGAGAAGAACTACCCCACTCACAAGCTGGAGTTCCTGGCCCTCAAGTGGGCGGTAGTAGACAAGCTCAAAGACTACCTGTACGGAGCAGAGTTCACTGTGAAGACCGACAACAACCCCCTTACCTACCTGTTCACCACGGCCAAGCTGGATGCCACTGGACACAGGTGGCTAGCCGCACTGTCTGGATTCAACTTCAGCCTTAAGTATAGACCAGGAGTGGGGAATCGAGACGCAGACGCCTTGTCCAGAAGATCTCATTCCCCGACCATTGAAATAGAAGATTGGACCCAAGTGGCACCGGACGGGGTGCAGGCCCTTTGTCAAGGAGCTGCATTCCAAGCCCGAGGATGCTCCAGAGCAGAGGAAATAGGAGTTACCACGGTGGGAGTCCCCAAACACTACTGTGGAGTAGCTCAATTGGAAGAGGGCAACCTACCAAGATTGTCCAAAAAGGAATTAAGGTGTGACCAATTGGAAGACCCTATGGGGAGATTGGTCCTGGAGGCCTTGGAAAATCAGGATCCAAACATACTCATGCGTCAACCCTCCAAAGAAGCTCGCCTACTGAGGAAGGAGTGGGATAGGTTGCAGTTGCATCAGGGAGTGGTCTACCGAAGGGGCCCCTCTGATGATTCAGAAGATAAGTGGCAGATGTTCCTCCCAGAGAAACATCGGGAGACTGTTTTGATGGCCTTGCATGACAATCATGGCCACCTAGGGGCTGAAAGGACTTTTCAACTTGTCAGAAGTCGGTTCAATTGGCCCTGCATGAGGGCAGAGGTAGAGGAGTACTGCCACTCATGTGCGCGATGCATCCAGAGGAAGACTTTGCCCCATCAAGCTGCCCCAATGGGCCATCTACAGAGCCAAGGGCCTATGGACCTGGTGTGCATTGACTTTCTCTGCCTCGAACCCGACCTGAGTGGACTAGGAAATGTTCTGGTGATAACCGACCATTTCACCCGGTATGCCCAGGCCTTCCCCACCAAAGATCAGAAGGCCTCCACCGTGGCCAAGGTACTTATGGAGAAGTATTTTGTCCATTATGGGCTGCCACAGAGACTCCATTCAGATCAAGGGAGGGACTTTGAGAGTAAGCTGATCCGGAAGCTCTTGGATTCGTTGGGAATCAGGAAGACTCGAACTACACCTTACCATCCTCAGGGAGATGCTCAGCCGGAAAGGTTCAACCGAACCCTGCTCAACATGTTGGGGACTCTGGAAAGCGAGAAAAAGCAACATTGGAGCAAACACATAGCAGCCATGGTACATGCTTACAACTGCACCATCAGTGATGCTACAGGCTATTCCCCATATCGACTCATGTTTGGGAGAGAAGCGAGACTACCGGTGGACCTGGCTTTTGGCACCTCACTGGACCATTCCTCCGTCACCTCTCACAGAGGATATGTGGATAGGCTCAGACACAGCCTGAAAGTAGCCTATGAACAAGCTCAAGCGGCCTCAGATCAAAGGGGAGCTCGGAATAAAAAAAATTACGACCTGAAGGTCCGGGTACAAGACCTACAGCCCGGGGATCGAGTACTGTTGCGCAATCTGGGAGTCCCCGGAAAGCACAAGCTTGCAGACAGATGGAGATCTGAACCTTATGTCATCTGCAGGAAGTTGCCGGGCCTACCTGTCTACAAGGTGAAGCCAGAGGGAAAGGTAGGCCCACTGAAGACATGGCATCGAAACCACCTGCTTCCACTGACGGAGGCAGTTAGAATACCTTCCGTGGGAGACTCCCCTGCACCGGCCTCTATCTTGGATACTCCTAGACCGCACACTCGGTCACAGACCTCCCGAGCTGGAAATGGAGAAGCCTCCCAACTTAGTGGGGATGAAGAAGGAGAGCTTGATTGGCTGTGGTCTTCCCCAACTCCAGGAACTTCTATCATAGATCTTCCAGTCACCCAAGATACCACAGATGAAACGCTGAACCCAGAGGCTACAGAATTCATCCCTTTCAGTCCTTCAACAGATTACTGGGAAGATGCCCATGATAGTTACTCCGAGGAAGAGGAGCCTGAGGCGCCAGAGCCAGAGATTCCAAGAGAGCAAAGAGCTCGAAGAGTCATTCAACCTCCTAAGAAGCTGACCTACCCCCAGATGGGGAACAGTTCGGAAGACTCTGTGGTCACTGCTAGGAGAAATGCTGAGATTCCGGATCCCTCCACTGTCCATTTGGTGGAGGGCAACCCCAGCTCACTCTCTGGCACAGTTAGTCAGGCCACCCAAGATAATGTGACCTGTGGGCAAGGGAATTCAACCCCTCAGTTATGGTGGGAATCCCCTATCCCAACATCGTTTTCAGAATTGTCCAATGTTGTATATAGTTGTTGCTAAAATTTATCTTTGGGGACCAAAGAGTTTAAGTGGGGGGAGTGTGTAGCGGGGTGTTCCCCTATATTGGGAAGAAAC
Organism: Rana muscosa; assembly: GCA_029206835.1. Classification (NCBI taxonomy): domain Eukaryota; kingdom Metazoa; phylum Chordata; class Amphibia; order Anura; family Ranidae; genus Rana; species Rana muscosa. The sequence goes on from CM055118.1 coordinate 416,413,980, forward strand.
TACATTACCCATAACCCCATTCTTGTTGTGACGTTCCACCGCAGAGACTCATGGGAGGGGTTATAAAAGGAAGAGGCGGGGCCGGGCTCGGCCTCTTTGGCGACACGAGACTTCACGGACGGATCCTCCTGTGCGGATGTGTCGGAGGGGCAAGGCCTGAAGCCTGAGGCCTTGCTCTGCACCGAAGAGCCTTCCATCCTCCCCTCTGCGAGCCTGGGTGGCATCTAACTTTGTGAGCTACCGCCTTGTCGGATCGGGGACCCGATCGTTGGAGAGATCGAGAGTGTGTGACACGGCCGGTGGAGGTTTTCCCGGACTGGATCCGTAGTCCGGCGGGTGAGAGGGCATAAGCCCAGCTTAGATACTGTTGCTGTGTATAGGCCTATAGACTGCCGTGGACTACAAGTTATTTTCATACCCCTTGGATTACAAAGTTATACTCTGTTTAAGTGCACCACCATTACAGACCTGCCGGTGAAGAAAGAAGGACTAAGCTAAATATTAGAACCAGGCCTGGTGGGGATTCTAGCGTGTTTGATTGCTGCGCCATAGGGCCCTTAGTTAACGGTCGCCCGTATGGCGCACTTGTAGCGTGTGTTACTATATAGTGTGTTAGAGTGGCAGGACGCTGCCCTTAGGAGTGATTGTTTAGAACTGTGATTATTGTTACCCCTTTTATTCATATTGAGAATTGATGAGTAAAACACTTTACCTATTACAATTCATTACTGTGTCCTTGCTTAGTTATTCTATTGCATAGGACATATCATTGATTGTTAGTACTAGCTGTGCCAGAAGGGGATAGAGCCTATTGCCGGGGGTTGGCGGAGCTGCACTCAGGGCCCAAAATCTAATTCTGCGGCCTCCTTAGTTGGAGGTATCGCTACATATGCAAAAAAATATAACTATGTAACTACAGCCTGTGTGTAAGATAAATAAGAAGATAAAGCCCTGGTCCACACTGGCGCGTTTTGACATGCGATTTGGCATGTCAAATCGCATGTCAAAACGGCGGTATTTGCCGCAATTTGCCGGCAATGGCACCGTCCTAAACGGTGTGACGCCGCATATGCGGCGCTGCACCGATTTCAAAAGGTAGTTTCTGTATGTAGCACACGGCCCTTTTACTCCCGTCTTTGGCTCACTCACAGGAGGACCCACCATGCCCACCATGCCCGTACCCTCTGGTGTGCAGAGGTTAGGCACACTTGTAACTTACGGGTCTTGCAGCAAGGTTCTCCTCAAAGTTGGTTCTCGTCCCCTAGAATGTAAAGGACAAAGTCTCTATACCCCAAGTAACTCCAAGTTCCACACCAGTAGCAACTCCAACGTAGAGTTTATTTTTCTTATGCATGAATAACCACAAAGTTGAGAAGAGAGAAAGGTGTTAGAAGAGCCGATCAGATTCAGACACTCCTGGCTTCTTCGCCACTCGATCCCGAGTGGGTATAGCTCATCCGGATAGTCACCCAATGGCACTAGCAGCCGGCATGTAGCTCGAACAGTCAATCAGATTCCCTTAATGGATGCGATCGGGAGATCCCCTGCCACAGAATCTATAGTGTCCCGAACCTCCTAATGGTCCCGTTGTTTAAATCCCTTTTCGGATGGATGACATCCCTCCAGAGAGTTACTGGGCCCCTTCCTTCACTGTGATCTCTCACCAGTCCTTTGGAACGGTCCTCCCCCAGCCTCCTCTTCCAGATACGGGTCCCCTCGCAAGGCGGCACCCTGGGATTACTCCTCCCCGAAGTGGGCTCCAGCTAAAGGTGCCGGGCCTAGGGTTGAAGTTGCAGTCCCAGGACTAAAGGTGCCTGGGACTGAGGCACAAGTGGCCCCATGGCCTGGAGGGCCATGCACTTGAACTTGGACTCCAGAACTGTAGGTTCCCCCGGGTACAGGTCCCCGGGGTAGTAAGTCCACCCTGACCAATGACGTCTGCCCCTTGTGTACCCCCTCCAGGCATGCACAGCGGGGAAAACCACCCCCACTGCACGGCTGCCAAGAGAGGACACCCAATCGCCACTCCATCACCTGTGGTTCAACCCAGAGTACAAGTGACAGCGCCACCCATACTTCTAAGGGGAACTGCATGCCAGGTGAAAACAGCAGCAAAGCAGAGTCCAACAAATTGGAAGATCCGAGCCAACTACCACTCAAATCACCCCTAAATTTAATATAGCAGCCCCCTAATTTGGGACCCCCACTACATGTACTACTTTTTGCGATTTTGGCACACGATTTACATTGACATCTGCACAGATGTCTCTGTAATCGCGGCCGAAATCAGGACTTGGTGCGGGAGTGAAATCGTGCGAGTTCAGCTGAAATCGCACGGCTTCACTCTCGCAGCCCAGTGTGAACCTGGGCTAATAAAAAGTCCGCCCTAAGCCCAGGTTCACACTGGGCTGCTGGAGTGAAGCCGTGCGAGTTCAGCTGAACTCGCACGATTTCACTCCGGCTGGCAGTCCCGATTTCAGCCGCGATTACAGAGACATCTGACACAGATGTCAATGTAAATCACGGCCGAAATCGCAAAAAGTAGTACAGAAACTACTTTTTGAAATCGATGCAGCGCCGCAGATTAGGACGGTGCCATTGCCGGCAATTTGCGGCAAATATCGGCGTTTTGACATGCGATTTGACATGCCAAATCGCATGTCAAAACACACCAGTGTGAACCAGGGCTTATACGACTTATCCCACGATTTGTGATGGCAAAGTAGCATGACAAGTCGTTTCCCATGATTTCCAATGACAACCATTCATACTAGTACGACTTCAAGCCCTTCCGACTTCAAAGTAGGGATGAGCTTCGTGTTCGAGTCGAACATACGTTCGACTCGAACATCGGCTGTTCGATCGTTCGACGAAGATCGAACGATTTGGGCCGTTCGCGCCAAATTCGAGTGACGCGAACGGCCCACAATGCACTACGCCATCGCAGTGTCATCCAGGCGCTGTGATTGGCCAAGCATGCACTGTGACCCCGCATGCTTGGCCAATCACAGCGCCGGCAGCGAGGAGAGCAATGATTGGCCACAGGCAGGATGCCTGTGGCCAATTATTGCTGAGGGGGTTTAGTACACGCCCCACACTATAAAAGGCCGCCAGCGCGGCGGCCTTGTGTAGTGTGTTCCGGAGCAGGGAAAGAGAAGCATAGGCAGGGACAGTGTCATTATTTTTCCTTTACTAATCCTGGATTCCTTGTGCTTAGGGACAGATAAGGATAGGTAGGGAGAGTGTCAGTGACAGTGTGTTATTCTGTGCTAATCCTTGTTTGTAGGGACAGAGAGGTACAGTGAGGGAAAGTGTCAGTGTGCTATTCTGTTCTAAACCAATCTTGCTGAACCATATTTTCAATCCTTGAGTTTAGGGACAGAGAGGTACAGTGAGGGAAAGTGTCAGTGTGCTATTCTGTTCTAAACCAATTTTGCTGTTCCATATTTTCAATCCTTGAGTTTAGGGACAGAGAAGGACACTCGTGGCAATTTTCAGTGTGCTATTCTGTGCTAAATCTTGTTTGTAGGGACAGAGTAGGACAGTGAGGGAAAGTGTCAGTGTGCTATTCTGTTCTAAACCAAGTTTGCTGTTCCATATTTTCAATCCTTGAGTTTAGGGACAGAGAAGGACACTCGTGGCAATTTTCAGTGTGCTATTCTGTGCTAAATCTTGTTTGTAGGGAGGGACAGAGTAGGACAGTGAGGGAAAGTGTCAGTGTGCTATTCTGTTTCAAACCAATTTTGCTGTTCCATATTTTCAATCCTTGAGTTTAGGGACAGAGAAGGACACTCGTGGCAATTTTCAGTGTGCTATTCTGTGCTAAATCTTGTTTGTAGGGAGGGACAGAGAGGTACAGTGAGGGAAAGTGTCAGTGTGCTATTCTGTTCTAAACCAATTTTGCTGAACCATATTTTCAATCCTTGAGTTTAGGGACAGAGAGGTACAGTGAGTGAAACTGACAGTGTGCTATTCTGTTCTAAACCAATTTTGCTGTTCCATATTTCAAATCCTTGAGTTTAGGGACAGAGAAGGACACTCGTGCAAATTATCAGTGTGCTATTCTGTGCTAAAACTTGTTTGTAGGGAGGGACAGAGTAGGACAGTGAGGGAAAGTGTCAGTGTGCTATTCTGTTCTAAACCAATTTTGCTGTTCCATATTTTCAATCCTTGAGTTTAGGGACAGAGAAGGACACTCGTGGCAATTTTCAGTGTGCTATTCTGTGCTAAATCTTGTTTGCAGTGAGGGACAGAGTAGGACAGTGAGGGAAAGTGTCAGTGTGCTATTCTGTTCTAAACCAATTTTGCTGTTCCATATTTCAAATCCTTGAGTTTAGGGACAGAGAAGGACACTCGTGGCAATTATCAGTGTGCTATTCTGTGCTAAATCTTGTTTGTAGGGAGGGACAGAGTAGGACAGTGAGGGAAAGTGTCAGTGTGCTATTCTGTTCTAAACCAATTTTGCTGTTCCATATTTTCAATCCTTGAGTTTAGGGACAGAGAAGGACACTCGTAGAAATTATCAGTGTGCTATTCTGTGCTAAATCTTGTTTGTAGGGAGGGACAGAGTAGGACAGTGAGGGAAAGTGTCAGTGTGCTATTCTGTTCTAAACCAATTTTGCTGTTCCATATTTTCAATCCTTGTGTTTAGGGACAGAGAAGGATAGGCAGGGGACAGTGTCAGTGTCATTGTTGCTAAGCCTCCTGCACAGTATACACCTGAAGGTAGCCCTTATTGCTCTTTTTCCCATCTCCCTGCAGGCCATCCATTAAAATGTCTGGAAGGCAAACAAGGAGAGGCAGACAGTCAGGAGGCAAAAAAAGAGGGCAAGCAGGCTCTGTGTCTGGGGGCAACAGTGCTGGTCGTGGACGCGGTGCATTGTCATCAGCACATGGCCATGGGACACGCTTGTCCTTCTTTTCGGCAGCTGGACATGTTGAGCCACATCATGCCGAAGACTTGGTAGAGTGGATGACCAAGCCCACCTCATCCTCCTCATCCTCTCTCACCCAGGCTCAGGGTACTGGCAAAGCAGCTGCCAAAGCGTCCTCTTCTCTTGTATCAATGTCATCATTAGTCACTCCTTCCCTAGACCCACCATGTCCTCCTCCTGAGGAGTCCCCCGAACTGTTTGAGCACAGTGTTGGGTACATGCTCCAGGAGGATGCCCAGCGTTTGGAAGGATCTGATGATGATACCCAGCTAGAGGAAGGCAGCAGCGTGAGAGCAGAGAGAGGGGATGCTCAAGAAGGACACCAATCTGGCAGTCATGCTCCAGCAGCTGCAGCATACTGCCAGATTGGCTCCAGTGATGAGGAGGGAGGGGATGATGAGGTCACTGACTCCACGTGGGTGCCTAATAGGAGAGAGGAGGAGGAGGAGGAGGATGAGGAGGAGGCACATCTCCAACGAGGCAGGATGCCCTTGAGTGGCCAGCGTATGGGCAGCACACCGACGGAATCACACCGCAGAGCTCCGCCTGTGCAGGGCGCTGCCTCTGCCTGTCATTCAAAAAGTTCTTTGGTGTGGGCCTTTTTTGAGGCGAGTGCATCAGATCGCACAGCTGCTGTTTGCAACATATGTCTCAAGCGTATATCGCGTGGCCAAAACATCAGCTGCTTGGGCACCACATGCTTGATCAGACATATGTTGACCTGCCATGCAGCTCGTTGGCAAGCCTACCTTAAAGACCCACACCAAAGAACAAAGCTGACCTCTTCTTGCACCGCATCAGCTGGGATCTCCAACCCCACTATACCTTCACTCCTCTCTGAAACCTGCTCTGAGAGGAATGAAGGTGTAGAATTAGGTGTGTCACAGGCAAGTACTTGCGGCCACTCTGCTAGCAGTACACCAACGTCCGATTCTAGCAGGCAAATTTCCCTGCCCCAGCTGCTGGACCGTCGAAAGAAGTTCACTCCCAGCCATCCACATGCCCAGCGGTTGAATGCTAGCTTGGCTAAATTGCTAGCGCTTCAACTGCTGCCTTTTCAGTTGGTAGACTCGGCCCCCTTCCGTGAGTTTGTGCAATGTGCGGTTCCTCAGTGGCAGGTTCCCAAACGCCACTTTTTCGCACGGAAGGCGATTCCGGCTCTCTACAGGCATGTGGAAGGCAATGTCTTGGCCTCGCTGGACAGGGCGGTCAGCGGTAAGGTGCATATTACCGCTGACTCATGGTCCAGCAGGCATGGACAGGGACGTTACCTTTCTTTCACGGCCCATTGGGTCACTCTTTTGGCAGCTGGGAAGGATGCAGGACAAGGTGCAGTAGTGTTGGAGGTTGTTCCACCGCCACGCCTCCAAAATGCTACTACTGGTTGTGACACACCTCTCTCCTCCACCCCCTCCTCTTCTTCTTCCTCCATGGCCTCTTCCTGTGGTTTGTCCTCGGAACCAGCGGTGCTCCGTAGGCGTTCAAGGGGCTACGCAAGTACACAGGCAAAAAGATGCCATGCCGTGCTTGCGCTGGTGTGTTTGGGGGACAGGAGCCACACTGGGGCAGAGGTCCTGTCTGCTCTGCAGGGGCAGGCCGAGAGGTGGTTGACGCCACGCCAGCTTAAGCCAGGAATGGTGGTTTGCGACAATGGCAACAACCTCCTCTCCGCCGTCCGACAGGGACAACTGACCCATGTGCCCTGTATGGCTCACGTCCTTAACCTGGTGGTGCAGCGGTTCTTGGGCAGGTACCCGGGCTTACAGGATGTCCTGAGGCAGGCCAGGAAAGTCTGTGTGCATTTCCGCAGATCTTATAATGCCAGTGCTCGCCTGGCTGAGCTGCAAAAGGAGTTGAACCTGCCCAAGAACCGCCTTATATGTGACATGCCCACCAGGTGGAACTCAACGTTGGCCATGCTGCAGCAGCTGCACACGCAGCAGCGGCCCATCAATGAGTACCTGTGCGACTACGGCACCAGGACAGGGTCAGGGGAGCTCGGGTTTTTTTCACCACGCCAGTGGGGCATGATCAGGGATGCATGCACTGTCCTGGCACCATTTGAGGAGGCCACGAGGATGGTGAGCAGTGACAGTGCATGCATCAGTGACACTGTACCTCTTGTCCACCTGTTGGAGCACACGCTGCGTGGAATAATGGACAGGGCACTTGAGGCAGAACAGAGGCAGGAAGAGGAGGACTTCCTTGCCTCTCAAGGCCCCCTTTACCCAGACAGTGTTCCTTCTGTCCCACCCATCGCACAGGAAGAGGAGGAGGAGGAGGAGGAGGAGGAGGAGGATTGTGTCAGCATGGAGGTGGAGGCTGGCACTCAGCATCATCAGCAGCAGTCTTTTAGGGATGATTTACAGTCCCAAGAAACCAGTGGACTTGTACGTGGCTGGGAGGAGGTGGCTGCGGATCATGTCGTCCTTAGTGACCCAGAGGACTCCGGAGCGAATGCCTCAGCAAACCTACGCTGCATGGCCTCCCTGATCCTGCAAAGTCTGCGGAAGGATCCTCGTATTCTTTGGATCAAGAAGAGGGACCATTACTGGCTGGCCACTCTCCTTGATCCACGGTACAAGGGTAAGGTTGCGGACCTTATCTTACCGTCGCAGAGGGAGCAGAGGATGAGACAACTCCGGGAGGCCTTGCAGAAAGGTCTGTGCAACGCGTTCCCAGAGACTGGGAGGTTACAAACTCCTGGTCCTGGACAACGAGTTGCTGAGGCTTCGGGCAGTCAAAGAAGGAGCGGTGGGGAAGGTGGCCGTCTGACCGATGCGTTCAGACAATTCTTTAGTCCGCAGCCCCAAAGTATGATCGGTTCCAGCAACCATCGCCAGCGTCTGATATACATGGTCCAGGAATATCTAGGGGCAAGGTCAGACTTGGACACCTTCCCCACCGAAAATCCTCTGGCTTACTGGGTCTTGAGGATGGATCACTGGCCAGAGCTTGCACAGTATGCAATTGAGCTACTGGCCTGTCCTGCATCCAGCGTTCTTTCAGAACGCACATTCAGTGCTGCTGGAGGATTTGTCACGGATCACAGGGTGCGCCTGTCCACCGACTCGGTTGATCGACTGACTTTCATCAAGATGAACCAGTCTTGGATCACCACCAGCTACCACACACCAGATGCTGATATAACAGACTAATTGATTTTAAAATGTCACATCCCTTCAAGACTGATGCTGATGCTGAGTGCCTGTGCTGTTATGTTGACTGGCTATCCTCCTCCTCCTCCTCAATGATACGATTAACGATGATAGCTTGGAAGATCATTTTGGTTTATGGGTGACACCACCAGTGGCTAAGGCCCAATTTTTCAGCCCCTGTTTAACAGGGGCGTGTAATTAAAATTTTTGATGCAATACTTTGCAACAGAACTCATTGCTGTGCTCCAAGTACAGTATCTGTGAGGGGTTGCAGTGTTGTGCCACCAGTGCCTAAGGCCCAATTTTTCAGCCCCTGTTCAACAGGGGCATGCAATTATAATTATTGATCTAATAATTCACAGCAGGGACCATTGCTGCGCCCACCAAGAGTAACTGTCAGGCCTTACAGTGTTGTGGCACCAGCACCACCATCACCACCACCACCACCACCAAAGGCCCAATTTCTCAGCCCCTATTCAACAGGGGCATGCATTTATAATTATTGATCTAATAATTCACAGCAGGGCCCATTGCTGCGCCCACCAAGAGTAACTGTCAGGCCTTACAGTGTTGTGGCACCAGCACCACCATCACCACCACCACCACCACCAAAGGCCTAATTTTTCAGCCCCTGTTCAACAGGGGCATGCAATTATAATTATTGATCTAATAATTCACAGCAGGGCCCATTGCTGCGCCCACCAAGAGTAACTGTTAGGCCTTACAGTGTTGTGGCACCAGCACCACCATCACCACCACCAGCACCACCATCACCACCACCACCACCACCAAAGGCCTAATTTTTCAGCCCCTGTTCAACAGGGGCATGCAATTATAATTATTGATCGAATAATTCACAGCAGGGCCCATTGCTGCGCCCACCAAGAGTAACTGTCAGGCCTTACAGTGTTGTGGCACCAGCACCACCATCACCACCACCACCACCACCAAAGGCCTAATTTTTCAGCCCCTGTTCAACAGGGGCATGCAATTATAATTATTGATCGAATAATTCACAGCAGGGCCCATTGCTGCGCCCACCAAGAGTAACTGTAAGGCCTTACAGTGTTGTGGCACCAGCACCACCATCACCACCACCACCACCACCAAAGGCCCAATTTTTCAGCCCCTGTTCAACAGGGGCATGCAATTATAATTATTGATCGAATAATTCACAGCAGGGCCCATTGCTGCGCCCACCAAGAGTAACTGTCAGGCCTTACAGTGTTGTGGCACCAGCACCACCATCACCACCACCACCACCACCAAAGGCCCAATTTTTCAGCCCCTGTTCAACAGGGGCATGCAATTATAATTATTGATTGAATAATTCACAGCAGGGCCCATTGCTGCGCCCACCAAGAGTAACTGTCAGGCCTTACAGTGTTGTGGCACCAGCACCACCATCACCACCACCACCACCACCAAAGGCCTAATTTTTCAGCCCCTGTTCAACAGGGGCATGCAATTATAATTATTGATCGAATAATTCACAGCAGGGCCCATTGCTGCGCCCACCAAGAGTAACTGTCAGGCCTTACAGTGTTGTGGCACCAGCACCACCACCACCACCACCACCAAAGGCCCAATTTTTCAGCCCCTGTTCAACAGGGGCATGCAATTATAATTATTGATCGAATAATTCACAGCAGGGACCATTGCTGCGCCCACCAAGAGTAACTGTCAGGCCTTACAGTCTTGTGGCACCAGCACCACCATCACCACCACCACCCCCACCACCACCAAAGGCCCAATTTTTCAGTCCCTATTCAACAGGGGCATGCAATTATAATTATTGATCTAATAATTCACAGCAGGGCCCATTGCTGCGCCCACCAAAAGTAACTGTCAGGCCTTACAGTGTTGTGGCACCAGCACCACCATCAAAGGCCCAATTTTTACTACCACTGATCAACAATTATATGTTATTACAATTCCTGATATAATAGTTGACAGCAGGGCGTTCCAGCACCCACCAAGAATAACTGTGAGTGCTTACAGTGTTGTGCCAACACCAACAACTAAGGGGCCTATTTCTGCAGAGTATATACGGCAGGTCCCTACTTTCAAACATCAAACTTACAAACGACTCCTACTTGCAAACGGAAGAAGACAACAGGAAGTGAGAGGAAATCTACCCCTAGGAAGGAAAATTCTCTCCTGTAAGAATAAATATGGGAGAAAGGTGTCTCCTCTCTACTGATGCTTTATCACCAATCCTTGTTTCAATAAAAACACCACATTTCAAAAACAGTTGTCATTGGGACGCAAAGTGAGGTGAAATGTTCTGAACAGGGGCACAGACAGCAAAAAAAATGTGACAGGGGTGATAACCGTTCCCTATGTTTTCCAAAAAGCTAAAAAAAAGGAATTTGGCATGAAGCTACACTTAAACAATGCAGCTGTTCAAAATTACAAACAGATTCTACATAAGAACAAACCTACAGTCCCTGTCTTGTATGCACCGCCTGTATACGGCTGTTCAGAGTATATAGGTCCTTTTTTATTTTGTGTGCGGGGTTCCCCTTAATATCCATACAAGACCCAAAGGGGCTGGTAATGGGCTGGGGTAGGGGGGGGGTCATGGGGTAGCTATGCCATTTTTCCTAAAGATTTTCATCCATATTACCGGGACCAGACATTACATTAAAGCCGCAAGCAGTTTTAAATGGCTTTTTTTTCCTTTAGAAGTGTCATTTTGTGCAGGGACAGTTCTAAACACGGGAAACACGTGGCACTTCACAGGCATACTTTAGACACCCCCCAGGTACGATATTTAAAGGAATATTTGACTTTTTTTTTTTCACTTTATGCATCATTAAAATGACTGCTCCCGAAAAACGACCGTTTTTAAAACTTCTTTTTGCATTGATACATGTCCCCTGGTGCACAACCCGGGTTCCCAAACTCTGTTTCGGACAATAACATGGATAATAGTCGTTATAATTAGCACTTTAGAATCCGAACGTTCGCATCCATTGTATTTAATAGGGTTCTAATGTTCGTGCAAACTTTCGGTCCGTTCGCGGGTTCTGGTGCGAACCGAACCCGGGGGTGTTCGGCTCATCACTACTTCAAAGTAGTCCCTGCACTACTTTGGTCCAATTTTGATACCACTTCCACAGGCATTCCCTGAAATCGCGGCCGCGAATCGCGGCTAAATCGCAGTAAAATCGCGTGACTTTGAAGTCGTACTAGTGTGAAAGGGGCCTTAGCCCAGGTTCACACTGGGGCTGCGGGAGTGAAGCCGCGCGAGTTCAGCTGAACTCGCACGATTTCACTCCCGCTGGCAGTCCCGATTTCAGCCGCGATTTCAAAGACATCTGAAACAGATGTCAATGTAAATCGCGGCTGAAATCGCAAAAAATAGTACAGAAGCTACTTTTTGAAATCGGTGCAGCGCCGCAGATGCGGCGTCGCACCGATTAGGACGGTGCCATTGCCCGCAATTTGTGGCAAATATCGCCAATTTGACATGCGATTTGACATGTCAAATCGCATGTCAAATCGCACCAGTGTGAACCAGGGCTTAGCCCAGGTTCACACTGGGGCTGCGGGAGTGAAACCGTGCGAGTTCAGCTGAACTCGCTCGATTTCACTCTCGCTGGTCAGTCCCGATTTCAGCCACGATTTTAAAGACATCTGACACAGATGTCAATGTAAATCGCGGCCGAAATCGCAAAAAGTAGTACAGAAACTACTTTTTGAAATCGGTGCAGCGCCGCAGATGCGGCGTCGCACCGATTAGGATGGTGCCATTGCCCGCAATTTGCGGCAAATATAGCCGATTTGACATGCTATTTGACATGTCAAATCGCATGTCAAATCGCACCGGTGTGAACCAGGGCTAGAGTCCCACCTCTTTCAATTATAAGAACATAAGATACTAAAATAAATGTATAAAGTGAAGTATCGGTCCTGTGCGGTTGTGTTCTCGGTCGCTGTGTGACGTGAATGTAATACGGGGGAATTTGCTTTGTCATCCGGCATGAATAAAATATTGAGCTCTGTGTAAGTCCCACTTCCTTTGCCTGCGGTTGTGTTGGACGAGAACATTCAAGGAGAGAAGACGACAGATGGACAGATTTCAAGTCTGTTTCATCAGATTCAGGAAAGAACTTGCACCCACTCTGTGACCGGCGGATTTGAACTCCACCCAGAACTAGGATTTCAGTTTCGGGTGGGCATCACTGGCTTGAATTCTCCATATTGTAAGATAAATTAGAGTGTAACTCTTTTGTTGAGAAAAAAATAGAGATGCAACGAGTACGAGTACCGAAGCTTTTTATTTTAGTACTCGCTGATACCAATAAGGCTGCATTCACACCTGAGCATTTTGTAGCCTGAAGCCTGAAGCTACAAGACGCTAGAGGGGAAAAAATCCATGATTCTCTATGGAGATGGTTCACATCTCCTCTCCAAAACGCCTGAAGCCGAACGCCTGAAGCTCAAACAAGTTCCGGACCCTTTTTTGTCGCGCAAATCGGGCAGATTTGGGCGTTTTAGGAGTCATAGAATCTAATGGAAACGCTCGATTCAATCGTTTCTACGGGCGCAAATTCGCGCGACAAAACGCCGGTAAAAAACTTCGGTAAAAACGCTTGAAACGCTACGCTCAGGTGTGAATGCAGCCTTACCGGCACGTACCGCAACTGTTTTGTTTTCACTTCAGCTGTCAGCAATGGTACAAAGCATTGAAAAGTTATTTACAAATGAAATAAATCGATTTTTTTTTTTTAATTTTGCGCTTTTTCAAAGTGAAATGTGTAAATATATGTTAATATATATATGTAAAAATATTCACTAACAAAGCAGACAAAAAAACTGTTTTAATTGTTTATCGTTTATAAAACAGACGTGAACAAAAAAAAAAAAAAAAAGCAGGAAAATAATAAATAAATGGAGGAGAATAGGGAGGCAATTAACCACTTCAGTCCCTGAAGATTTGGCTGCTCAATGACCGGGCCTTTTTTTCTGGATTCGGCACTGCGTCAGTTTAATTGACAATTGCGCGGTCGTGCGACGTTGTACCCAAACAAAATTGGCGTCCTTTTTTTCCCACAAATAGAGCTTTCTTTTGGTGGCATTTGATCACCTCTGCGGTTTTTATTTTTTTGCGCTATAAACAAAAGAAGAGCGACAATTTTGAAAAAAACACAATATTTTTTACTTTTTGCTATAATAAATATCCCAATTTTTTTTTTTTTTTTAAAACATTTTTTTTCCTCAGTTTAGTCCGAAACGTATTCTTCTACATATTTTTGGTTAAAAAAATCCCAATAAGCGTTTATTGATTGGTTTGCGCAAACGTTATAGCGTCTACAAAATAGGGGATAGTTTTATGGCATTTTTATTATTATTTTTTTTTTTTTACTAGTAATGGCAGCGATCTGCAATTTTTATCAGGACTGTGATATTGCGGCGGACACATCAGACACTTTTGACACATTTTTGGGACCATTGACAATTTTTACAGCCATCAGTGCTATAAAAATGCACTGATTACTGTATAAATGTCACTGGCAGGGAAGGGGTTAACACTAGGTTAACTGTGTTCCCTATGTGTGTTCTAACTGTGGGGCATGGGACTGACTAGGAGGGGAGAGAGATTGGTGTTCATAATTAGTATACTGATCTGTCTCCTCTCCCCTGGGAGAACTGGGATCTGTGTGTTTACACACACTCACACAGATCCCAGTTCTAGCTCTGTCACGAGCTATTGCGGGTGCCCGGCGGTCATCGCGCCCGCCGGGCACTCGCATCGACTCCGGCGCCCCCTAGTGGTCAATAGGCAAAGCGACGTAAGGTAATGTTGTTTCGCCCAGGGGAGCCAACCTGCCGCAGTACAGCGGCTTGTCGTTCAAGGGGTTAAGGCTGATTAGAGTAAATTAAGGGTTAATAAGGGGTTAAACAGAGGAACATTTGTTCATCCCTTTGATCTGCAGATGAAGAAACAGAAAGATACAAAAAGAAACAATGTTTCTTTTTATTTTAGTGTTTCAGTGGCTGAGCAATGTTGTTAATAAACATTGCCGGCTGCTTCTTTTTTTTTTTTTTGACAGCCCCAATTACCGGACTTCTTTAACACTTCAGCTGTCAACAGGGGAACTCCACTGACGGCTCAAACTGAAGCATTATATTGTGTTTACTATGCTTCCGTTTGTGAATGAACAGGAAGCCACACAGCACAGAGCACTCCCCATTCATTCACTGTGCAGTGCAGTTGAGGCTGCAGAGAATAGCGTGTGTGTTTGAGCTTTGGGGGTGCACACCCTAATGCAAAGAGGCTCGGTCCTTAAAGTAGTTGTAAACCCACTTTTGCAACTTGCACCTACAGGTAAGCCTAGATTAAGGCCTACCTGTAGGTGCAAGAAATATCTCCTACACCTACACGGTTTAGGAGATATTTGCTAAAAACGGCATGCACCGATGTCTACGGCGCATGCACGCCATAGACAACGGTGCATTCATAGGGTTAATCCCATTCATAAATTCGGCTTAGCCGGATTTGACGGCTCTCGCGCGCATGCGCGGAGTCACGTCTTCGCCGCTCCGGCCAATCACAGCGCCGGAGCGGCGCTGTGATTGGCTGGAGCGGCGATACCCGGAAGTAACTTTGCGGCTGGAGAGGAAGACGAGGACGCCTTCGGGGGCCCTGATCTAAGGTAAGTGATGCATAATGAGCTAGTATGCTAGCCATACTAGCTCATTATGACTTTGTCTTGCAGGTTAGTTTAAAAAAAAAAAATGTTAAAAGGGTTTACAAGCACTTTAAGTGGTTAAACATGTACTGAGAGAAATCAGGAGATCACTGACTTCCCTCTGAAAATACCAGCTGCCTGGCCGTCTCTGGTCTCAGTGCTTCCTGAGTCACTGCTTTGGGACAAGCATGTACCCAGTGAAGTCCGAGGTCAGAGCTCTTTATCTGTACACATGTGCGGAGTCAGTGCATCAGAAGATTGGATCCCCATAACAGCCAATTTACCAGAAGGGACACTTCATATGAGCCCCCCCCACCCACCTTCATGACCGGGCCATTTTTTGCGATACGGCACTGTGTCGCTTTAACTGCCAATTGCGCAGTCGTGCGACGTTGTACCCAAATAAAATTTACGTCTTTTTTTTCCCCACAAATAGAGCTTTCTTTTGGTGGTATTTGATCACCTCTGCGGTTTTTATTTTTTGCGCTATAAACAAAAAAAAAAGCGGTTTAGACATTTATTAGGCTCCATGTACACTGAAGCTGATAAACTGCAGTTTATTGGCGTTTTTTTTTAAAAAGCCCATTAACTGCACTCTATGTTAGCCTATGTGTTCATGTACACATAACGTTTTTTAGCGTTAATGAGCAGTGCAGTTAATGGGCTTTTTTCTGAACGGCAGAAATTTGCGTTCAAATTGCCGTTTTTTTGGCGGTAAAAAAACGGCAAGCGCTCATTAACGCTTATAAACGCTTATAAACGGCCGCTAATTAGCGTTTGGCGTTTTTAGGAAATATGTAAAAAAAAAATGCATTCTGGGATTTTTGGAGTGTCCTTGGTGTTTATACAATAAAAACGCTTATTAACGCTGACGCTAAAAAAACGCTAATAAACGCGAGTACAAAACGCTGATAAAAGCTAGATTTAAAAGCAGCTTTTTCTGCCAGAAATCTGGCGTTCAAAACGGCCGTTTTTGAGCTTCAGTGTACATGGAGCCTTAATGGCTGTGTGTTGAGTTATTTTGAGGGGACAGCAAATTTACACCGTTAGTGCCGGTTCACACTACCGCGACTTGGGGGGCGACTTGTCAGACCGCAAGTCGCCCCAAGTCGCTTGACATCAGAAATCACAGCTATGTGAATGAGAGCCATCTTAATGAACGCGTATGAAGTCGGAGCGACTTCAGAAAAGGTTCCTGTACTACTTCAAGGCGACTTCTAGGCGACTTCTAGGCGACTTCTAGGCGACTTGTACCCATAGATTTCAATGGAAGTCGCCTCCAAGTCGGATCCCCGTCTTAACTGAAGCAACTTTACAGGAAGTGAAAATAGTTTTCTAAGGCAAACCCCTCCCTCCCACAGAGCAGATAATTATGTGATTGGCCACTGGCAAAGTCGCCTGTCCTGGAGGCGACTTGAAGTCGCGTTATAAGTCGCTCCAAGTCACGCTCAAGTCGTCTCCAAGTTGCCTTGAAAAGTCGTGCTGGAAGTCGTGTTGCCCCAGTGTGAACCGGCACTGTTAGGCCCCTTTCACACTGAGGCGTTTTTACTGTGTTTTCGCGGTAAAAGCAGCGCTGTAAAAATGCCTGAAATAATCCTGCCCCATTATTCTCAGTGTAAAAACCCTGAGGCGTTTTGCTGGCTGTGCGTTGGAAAAAATCCTGCAAACAGCTTTTTTGGAGCATCTTTGGGGGCGCATAAAATAGCGCTGTAAAAACGCCTATCCCCATTGAAATGAATGAGTACCGCTGTAAAAACGCGGCAAAAACGCGGCAAAAACGCGGTAAAAACGTGGTAAAAAAACACCCAGAAGCTGTGGGAAGGTCACATGACCGCAGTAGAGTGGAGGATTTTGGGATACCAAATAATCCTTTTTACTGCAAAAACGCGGTAAAAACGCATATGCGTTAGCGCTATTTTTACCGCAAACGCGGTAAAATCGCGGTAAAAAAACTCATAATTTTTTAGCGTTTTTCCAATGCCTCAGTGTGAAAGGGGCCTTATACAAGCTGTACACTCACTACTTTACATTGTAGCAAAGTGTCATTTCTTCAGAGTTGCCACATGTCACAATTAATAATTAATAATAATAATAATAATAATAATAATAAAAATTTATTATTATCATTATTACTATTTATTATTATTAATTTGTTCTGTTCCATTCGTTTAGATTGCGGAATTCACTATTCCGGATAATTCGTAGCTTCGGATAAATTCGTATTTGTTACGTTCACTAAGGCCCCTTTCACACTGAGGCGTTTTTACCGCGTTTTCGCGGTAAAAACAGCGCTGTAAAAATGCCTGAAATAATCCTGCCCCATCATTCTCAATGTGAAAGCCCTGAGGGCTCTCACACTGAGGCGTTTTGCTGGCCGTGCGTTGGAAAAAATCCTGCAAACAGCTTTTTTGGAGCATCTTTGGGGGCGCATAAAATAGCGCTGTAAAAACGCCTATCCCCATTGAAATGAATGAGTACCGCTGTAAAAACGCGGTAAAAAACACCCAGAAGCTGTGGGAAGGTCACATGACCGCAGTAGAGTGGAGGATTGTGGGATACCAAATAATCCTTTTTACCGCAAAAACGCGGTAAAAACGCATATGCGTTAGCGCTATTTTTACCGCGAACGCGGTAAAATCGCGGTAAAAAACCTCATAATTTTTTTGCATTTTTTCAACTCCTCAGTGTGAAAGGGGCCTTGCAGCCAAATGTGGAAGGAAACTCCAATACCTGTAATTTCATAGTCAGTTATTATTAGTTAGTTATTATTTCAGATGTTTTTACATTTTCGGGTTTTCGGATTTCGAATTTACGAATTTTTGAATATTCAAATTCACAAATGGGTTTGGATTTAATGCGGATATTTCCAAATTAATGAATTTTTCGAAATTCGTTAAAAAAACGAATTCGGAATGAAACGAATTGCACGCGTCTACCGGCGTCTGTTGTTTTTCCAATTCGTTTCCTGATTTAGCTGTCCAGCAAAAGTGGAAGTTAGAGGGTTGGAACAAACTATTTACCGCCGATGGGGGTGTTTCCAATGGTCAGCTTTTATCTATTTATGTAAAACCTTTATAACAAAATCAGTGTTAATGTCAAATTATCTCTGTTTTAGGACCCGTTCACTCCATAGAAACGCAGTCCAGATGCTTTTCTGCATGCATGTTTTTGATGCGTTTTTTGATGCAGTCCAGTGCGTTTTTTCCCCCTCTTATTTCTTAACCTTCAGGAGAAGTTCACACCATAGAAACGCAATCGGGATGCGTGCCAGGTGCTTTTTTGCATTTGTGTCTTTGACGCGTTTTTGATGCGTTCCAGTGCGTTTTTGGTACGTTTTTAATGCAGTCCAGTGCTTTTTTTTTTACCCCTCATTTTTATTAACCTTAGATAAGGACAAGTGTGTTCCGGTGTGTTTTTGATGCGTTTTACAGCATTCCAGTGCAGGTAAAATGTAGCATGTTCTTTTTCTTCTGGAACTGGAACGCACTGGAACTGCAAGCAATGGTGTGAACTATGCCATTGAAAACCATATAACCGACTTTCCATGCGTTTTTGATGCAGAATAAAAAACGCACTGGACTGCATGTGGTGTGAACTGGCCCTAAATAAGGGAAGGTGTGTTCCAGTGTGTTTTGGGTGCATCCTGGTACCTTCCAGTGCGTTCCAGTGTGTTTTTGGTGCGTCCCGGTGCATTCCGGTGCATTTTTGGTGCGCCCGGTGCGTTCCAGTGCATTTTTCGTGCATCCTGGTACCTTCCAGTGCGTTCCAGTGCGTTTTTGGTGCGTCCCGGTGCATTCCGGTGCATTTTTGGTGCGCCCGGTGCGTTCCAGTGCATTTTTCGTGCATCCTGGTACCTTCCAGTGCGTTCCAGTGCGTTTTTGGTGCGTCCCGGTGCGTTCCAGTGCATTTTTGGTGCATCCTGGTACCTTCCAGTGCGTTTTTGGTGCGTCCCGGTGCGTTCCGGTGCATTTTTGGTGCGCCCCGGTGCGTTCCAGTGCATTTTTGGTGCATCCTGGTACCTTCCAGTGCGTTCCAGTGTGTTTTTGGTGCGTCCCGGTGCGTTCCAGTGCATTTTTCGTGCATCCTGGTACCTTCCAGTGCGTTCCAGTGCGTTTTTGGTGCGTCCCGGTGCGTTCCAGTGCATTTTTGGTGCATCCTGGTACCTTCCAGTGCGTTCCAGTGCATTTTTGGTGCACCCCGGTGCGTTCCAGTGCATTTTTGGTGCATCCTGGTACCTTCCAGTGCGTTCCAGTGCGTTTTTGGTGCGTCCCGGTGCGTTCCGGTGCATTTTTGGTGCATCCTGGTACCTTCCAGTGCGTTCCAGTGCATTTTTGGTGCGCCCCGGTGTGTTCCAGTGCATTTTTGGTGCATCCTGGTACCTTCCAGTGCGTTCCAGTGCGTTTTTGGTGCGTCCCGGTGCGTTCCGGTGCGTTTTCGATGCTTTTTACAGCGTTTCAGTACAGTCCAGTGCAGGAAAAATGCAACATGTTCTACATTTTTTTTTTCTGGAACTGGAACGCACTGGAACTGACTGCACTGGTGTGAACTATGCCATTGAAAACCATATAACCTACTTTCCATGCAGTTTTGATGCAGAAAAAAAAACGCATGGGGTGTGAACTGAGCCTTAGTCACCTAAGCTATAAATGATCACTGTGTTCTCCCGGTCCAGGTGGCTCCCTGCCCCCCCCCCACCCCCCTCTGCGGGAGGGATGCAAGCGATTCTCCTTCCGGCAACCCGCATCAAATCGCATCATCTATGGCTTGCTTTAGGCCGACCATACACGGCTGGAATCTCGGGGCAGAACTGAATGTACCAAGTTGATCGATCAACTTGGGTACAACCAGCCTGCCGGATTCGCTTGCGATTATTGCAAGCGGCTGCTATAGCGATAATCACTGTCTTCTCCCAGCGAGGATGTCCCCCCCTCCCCTCCCCCCCGCCAGGATGCCCCCCCCCGACGGGAGAAGACAATTGCTGATTCCCCTGTCAGCAGTGACTGTGTTAATGGGGGAATCGTGCGATTTTCTTTCCTGCAACCAGTGGCCACAGGAAAGAAAATCGCATCATCTATAGATGGAGAGTTGACTCTTTCTTTAATTTTTTTCAATTTTTTCTTTTTTCTTTTTTTCTTTAGAGTTGACTAGCAGATGAATGCCGAACTCCAGCTAACACTTTCCAAACAATTGCAGCAAACAGGTTTTTTTTTTTTTTCTTTTGGGATAAAGGTTTTACATGAATAAATAAAAGCCGGTCATTGTAACACCCCTGTCAGCGGTAAATGGTTTGTCCCAACCCTTCTAACTGCCATTTCTGCTGCAAAGGTTGATCTGGTCAAGGAAAAAGTAAAGGAAATTGAAAGATAACAGACTTACTGGCAGGATCACCAGGTGAAAATAAAAGGGGAAAAAAAATCCTAAAAATATTATTGTATTGACCATTGTAACACCCCTGTCAGCGGTAAATGGTTTGTCTCAGCCCTCCAACTGCCATTTCTGCTGCAAAGGTTGGTCTGGTAAAGGAAGTTGAAAAAATAACAGACTTACTGGCAGGATCACCAGGTAAAAATAAAGGTAAAAAAAGGCTAAACATATAAAAAAAGGAATGCAGCCACCACCTCTAAGGATTGGTCGTCTGCAACATATTACATTTTTGTTTTTGGGTTTATAACATAACGGGTTTAAGATAAAAATAAAAATCACAAAGAGTTGGAAAGCTGCAATAGAGTAAATTCTGGGTTTATTATGGAAGCATTGAGAAGACATGGCATTGCATTCATTGTTGTGTTACATTGTTACATTGTTGTGTTAATTGTTACATTGTTGTGTTACATTGTTACATTGTTGTGTTACATTGTTGTGTTACATTGTTGTGTTACATTGTTGTGTTACATTGTTGTGTTACATTGTTACATTGTTGTGTTACATTGTTACATTGTTGTGTTACATTGTTGTGTTACATTGTTGTGTTACATTGTTACATTGTTGTGTTACATTGTTGTATAACAGAACATTCCGGGTGAAGAAAGCTTTCAATTAAAGAGTTATTAAACCCCAAAATTAAATTAGGCGGCTGCATTCGTTTTCTTTTCTTTGGCTTCTTTCCCCCACGTGATCCGGCCCTTCCTGTATTGGTGAGACACCACTCTGGAGGAAGGAGCACAGGAGGCACAGCAGACAGCAGCATTGACAGTCTGGAGGGGGGGGGGAGGGTTAGATGTACTAGCAGATTTAGATACACTAACAGATTAAAGCCAAACTCCAGCTCACACTTTATAATCAGTTACAGCAAGGCTAGGTTTCCACTATTGCGACCCCAAAGTCGTGCGATTTACAGTGCGACTTTGCGATGCGATTTTTGATGCGATGTCATGCGACCCGGTGAGAAGCATGGGAGAACAAGTCGCACCAAAGTCGGAAAAAAAGTAGTACTTGAGTCGCACCAATCATAGCGGGGACCATTGAAATACATGGGGCTTTGACTTGTCATGCGACTTCACCAGTGTCAAGTCGCACAACAACTCGCAGTAGTGGAAACAGTTTTTTTCCTTTTGGGATAAAGGTTTTAGGAACCATTCACACTTGTGCAACTTGTCATGCGACTTTGGACATCAAAGGTGCATGGCAAGTCGTTCCCCATGCTTTCCAATGATAACCATTCACTTATGTGTAACTAAGGCTCCTTGTACACGTATGCGACTCTGCTGCAACTTGAAGCAATGCCTGTGCAATCTTGAGGTCTATGGACCTCAAGTCGCATCAAAGTCGGACTAAAGTAGTGCAGGCACTACTTTGAAGTCGCACAGATACGAATGGTACTCATTGGAAATCATCGGGTAAGAATTTGCAATCCCAAGTCGCAGGACAAGTCGCACAAGTGTGAACGTGGCCTTAAAGTTACAGCAACTTCATAGGAGTTCATTCACTACTTTGGTCCGACTTTTTATGCAACTTGAGGGCCAAAGACTTCAATGTTAACCCTCAAAAGTTGCATAAAAGTCGCACCTGAATGTTATACAAAGCAACAATTATGCAGCAGCTGTCCAATATCACTGGTCAG
This sequence comes from Rana muscosa, assembly GCA_029206835.1. Classification (NCBI taxonomy): domain Eukaryota; kingdom Metazoa; phylum Chordata; class Amphibia; order Anura; family Ranidae; genus Rana; species Rana muscosa. The sequence goes on from CM055118.1 coordinate 416,435,833, forward strand.
AGCCAAAGTCGTATCCAGGTGTGAATGAAGCCTTACATGAATAAATACTGATCATTTTAATATAAATTTCAATATAAACTATATTAAAAATAAAAATATATAAAATATAAATATATTAAACATAAAATATATTAAGATTAAATATATTAAATATAAAATATATTAACTATAAATATATAAAATATAAAATATTTTAACTATAAATATATGAAATATATTAAATATACATTTATTAAACTTAAAATATATTAAATTTAAATATATTAAATATAAAATATATTAACTATAAATATATGAAGTATAAAATATATTAAATTTAAATATATTAAACATAAAATATATTAAGATTAAATATACTAAATATAAAATATATTAACTATATACATATATTAAATATAAAATATATGAAATATAAAATATATGAAATATAAATATATTAAACATAAAATATATTACATTTAAATATATTAAATATAAAATATATGAAATATAAATATATTAAACATAAAATATATTACATTTAAATATATTAAATATAAAATATATTAACTATAAATATATAAAATATAAAATATTTTAACTATAAATATATGAAATATATTAAATATAAATTTATTAAACTTAAAATATATTAAATTTAAATATATTAAATATAAAATATATTAACTATATATATATATGAAGTATAAAATATATTAAATATAAATATATTAAACATAAAATATATTAAGATTAAATATATAAAATATAAAATATATTAAATTTAAATATATTAAATATAAAAATATGAAATATAAAATATATTAAATATAAATATATTAAACATAAAATATATGAAATATAAAATATATTAAATATAAATATATTAAACATAAAATATATTAAATTTAAATATATAAAATATATTAACTATAAATATATAAAATATAAAATATTTTAACTATAAATATATTAAATATAAAATATATTAAATATAAATTTATTAAACTTAAAATATATTAAATGTAAATATATTAAATATAAAATATATTAACTATAAATATATGAAGTATAAAATATATGAAATATAAATATATGAAATATAAAATATATTAAATATAAATATATTAAACATAAAATATATTAAATTTAAATATATAAAATATATTAACTATAAATATTTCAAATATTAAATATTTTAACTATAAATATATTAAATATAAAATATATTAAATATAAATTTATTAAACTTAAAATATATTAAATTTAAATATATTAAATATAAAATATATTAACTATAAATATATGAAACATAAAATATATTACATTTAAAGCGGGGTTCCACCCGCGATTTTTTCTTTTTTTAAAAGTCAGCAGCTACAAACACTGTAGCTGCTGACTTTTAATAAGGACACTTACCTGTCCTAGGCGCCCGCGATGTCGGTCCCCCGAAGGCCGATCCCTCGATCCTGGCAGGTCCCGGCGCCGCCATCCTCACTAAGGGAAACAGGCAGTGGAGCCTTGCGGCTTCACTGCCCGTTTCCTACTGCGCATGCGCGGGTCTCGCAGCGCTTTGTGAATGGGCGGCTGCTCTCTGGGATACACACATTTCCCAGAAGGCAGCGCACCCCATTCACCAGAAGACACCGCGAGGAGGATGCGGAAGAAGACCTGCTGCAGATGAAGAGGCAGATTAGGAACATCCGCATAGCAACCGGCATTTCTTTTTTTCAAATTTTTTTTGCTGAATTTTGGTGCATTTTTTTTATTTTTAGGGTGGAACTCCACTTTAAATATATGAAAAATAAAATATATTAAATATAAATATATGAAATATAAAATATATTAAATATAAATATATTAAACATAAAATATATTACATTTAAATATATTAAATATAAAATATATAAAATATAAAATATAATAAATATAAATATAAATATATGAAATATAAAATATATAAAATATAATAAATATAAATATATTAAACATAAAATATATTAAATATAAATATAAAATATATTAAATATAAATATATTAAACATAAAATATATTAAATATATTTAAATACATCAGCTTATATTGTCTCATCGATATAAACTGATACATTCTGCTGGAGAGCTTAAGCTTGTGAAAAGCACAGGACTTAGGAAAATAGAAGAAAGAAAGCCTAAAAAAGAAAATGAATGCAGCCGTCACATCTAAGAATTGGTAAGCTTTTATATAATAAATTTTCGCTTTTGGGTTCCATACCGAGGAGAACGTTACAAACTCTACACAAGTTGAGCGTTGCTTTGAGAAAGCCCAGTATCGGCTCATCCTCCAAGGGGACACCTGTGGGAGCTTCAAGATATTTCTTCTTCCAAAAGTTATTTGTTATGAAGAAAAGATACAATGTATAAAATAACAGATTTTAAATAAACAACAAATCAAAGACATAAGGAAAGGTAGACCATTGGTGAAGTATTTAAGGATCTTAGGATTCCTGTAAAAAAAAAAAAGAAATGACACAAATAAAATAGTTTCATAAAATAAAAAATAAAAAAGTCAAGTCTGGTTGATGGAACTTTGTGGACTTTGCGTCCTTGGAGGCTTGGATCGCAGTTGCGCTTGGATTCCGGTGTTTCTTGGATCGGGGTGACACTTGGAACGTGGTGGGACTTGGATGGCGGTGGGACTTGGATGGCGGTGAGGCTTGGATGGCGGTGGGACTTGGATGGCGGTGAGGCTTGGATGGCGGTGGGACTTGGATGGCGGTGGGACTTGGATGGCGGTGGGACTTGGGATCCAGTGGTCTCCACCATGGTTGGACCTCCATGCTCTCACCTCGGGTGACATCCCATAGACGCGAGTGGCAGTCGCACAGCCTTATCAGTTCTCCGTCCAACAATTAATGATAGAAAGCTGGGCTGGAAAAGTGATAAGGAAGTGATACTGGCATCTGCCGATGATCTTCATGGCTATAAAATATTCCGTACGCCAATCCGGCATGGGATCCCGGCGTAAAGATCAGGACATACACGTTCTCATTGATCAGATCCTCACCATTCTTCTTCATGCTGCCAGCCATGGATTAGCCAAATGTGTCCCCCACAGCTCACCTTTGGGTCCTTCAAGTTTTATATTTCTAGTAGTTATGGGATGATATGAATATATCTCCCAACTCCACACCCTGCCCATTCATACCTCCCTTGCCTGCCTGTGCCCTCCCCCCGCTCCCTGCTATTGGCCAGGCCTGTGCCTCAGGTCATCTGCCGAATCGTTACATTCCAATTCACTGACACTTCGCTCCATAAGTCCGGGGAGGAGCCGCAGTCACCAAATTCTACTCCTTATTATGCACTAAGCCCGG